>JANAVB010035619.1:2365090-2467136 GCA_029216955.1 Iris pallida
TAACTTAGGTTAACCTGCTTTAGTCATTAGAGACTAATTTTGGAATATGAGGATTAGTTTGAGTGAAATCATTCATGATTTATGGTTTAATGAAATGACTTATGATTTCATGACTTATGACTTGGCCCATGGCCCATAACTAGAAGCCCTAACCCTAACCAAACCCTAAATGACCAGCCACATAGGGATCCCCACCCTATTTAAACACTTATTCTTTAGGGCTTGCCTCTTTTTAATATTCCAACACTTGGAGAAAAGATAGGTATTCTTCCCCCTTCCAAAAATTCCCATTTATTCATTTGATCTCCTTTTTCGTCCTAGTCTTTTGCATTAGGTTCTAATTTTTGTATATTTAATATTTTTGGAGGTTAATCTCAGTTTTGGGCTCAATTGGAGCATTTGGCCATCAAGAGGAACACCCCCCATTTGGAGCTTTTCTTGCAATTTGCACCTATAGGTAAAACTCTTCAAATTGATTTAAATTTCAGTTTTCTTTGCATGTAGGGCTAGATCTAGGAGTCCCCTAGGTGTCCCTGAAATTTGGATGAATTTCGTGTCCGTTTGGTGTCCGTATCGGACACGTGTCGTAGTGTATGTTAGGTGTTCGATGAAATGCCTCTATGGATTGAATGTTATTATTTTTCGAAACAAATTATATATTTGGATAGCTTTTTATGTGTAGATCCTTTTTGTTGAACACTGAGCACGAATTTAGGAGATTTTTGTGTCCAAAATGGACACGCACCCCATGCACGAGGCACCGTACTGTGCCCGTACAGTCCCCTGCTATTCGGGCTTGACACAGGACACGACACGACACTATATGCCACAAAAATTTGTGGGCACGTGCGGGCACCCACTGACATCACCCACGCAAAGTTTTACGAACTTTCGTTCACTGTGCGCGAAGTAATCGCATTCGCACGGGTCACACACTATCACTGCACGCACTGTAATTGCTCACTGATACGGCCTCGTATCGACACGTAGACACCACGTGGACACGGGATAGGCACTTGGACACGTCCCCCTAGTCTAGGTGAACACGTGTGCATGGCCACGTGTCTCCACGTGGCCTGTGTCGTGAGTTGGACACACGTGCACGCGTGCACGAGGATTGTGTAGTCTGTGTCCTGTGTTTACTGTTTTGGGTTTTTGATTGAATGGACACGTTTGTGTCCACTTTTGTGGACACAAACACATCACATAGCATGTATACATTATGTTTAATTAATACCAACCATTAAATTCCCATTTTAAATTGATTTTTATTGTTTTTTTCTCATTCCCATTATTTCTGAAATTTGTTGTATCAGTCCATTTCTGTTTTTTTCTGTCCAGTTTTCAAAATGAGCTTTGTCAATCATCTAAACCTATTAGACACTATTAATTGCTTGTAAATAAACCCCTAACATGTTCTCCTATGTGTTTTCTAAGTTTGTGTCAAAAATTGGATTGTTTTGATGTAAATTTGATTGAAATCTGGGATTGTGGTATAGGGCTGTCTAAATGGTTAAAGTGTTCATGGGTGTTAGAATCTGAGTTTGAGATATTAGAATCTGAGTTTATTTCTGGGTTTGAATGATGGACTGTTAATATTGAATTTCAGATTTGCTGAGCTAATTCCTGAGAACACTGTGTTATTGTACTGTTATCACATTGGTTCAATGTGCACCCACACATTTCAAACTAATATATACACACACCCTATCCTAAGTCCTGCACACACACACATTGCTATGTACACAGTGTTCCTCACACTCTCATGTTTAAATTATGTATATGTGTGAGTTTTGGGTTCTAAGGGTTTTCGAATGGCTCACTAATAACTGGAACCTGAGAAATGTTTCCCTTAACTGAAATTGAAGTCACATTTGCCATGTATACATCTGGATTTATAAATAGGTTTCAGTAATTGGTTTTGAATGAATTGGGGTTTGATTTGGTCCTTGATTTCAGTATGTAATTCTTGAATAGCTTGTTAGCATCAGTTGACTTGTATCTCATTTTTCCTTCCATTATGTCCTATATATAGCTATGTATGTGTGTGTGTGTTTGACTTTGATTTCGAATTTGTGATATGTATGCGTACAGTGGCTCTGATTTACAGTTTGGGATATGTATCTCTGATTTATCTCTAACTGCAGTGTGGCACTTGGCCCTGCATACCTGAGATGAGATTGGGTTTTGGGTGTCAGATACTTGTATGTATCAGAGATTTTGAGAGGGGTTAGCCTCTAGAGAATGAGTGTTATGGAGTATCAGTTGATTTGGGGGCTAGGCATGTAATAGATATAGTAGTGGGTAGAGAGAGGCTATGAAGTATTGAGGGTAGGCTTGGCTTGCAACATCAGGCTTGTTTTGGCTTGCCATGCCTTGGCTTGCACTGCAGGACAGCAGCATGCAGCAGCAAGCAGTGGCAGAGACAGTAGCAGTATTAGGAGCAGTGAGTAGTAGGAGCAGGGGTTGCATAGCATTGCATTGCAACAGCTAGTGCAGTTGCAGAGCAGTGGTAGCTGCTCTTGGGCAGGCAAGAGCCTTGCTTGGCCTTGCCATGCCTTGGCAGTATACAGCAGAGGCAGTAGCAGGGCATTTCAGTGTGGCACTTGGCCATTTGGCCATTTGCCTTGCAGTTAGATATAGGACTTCCTAGTGTCCTAATGTGGATGTTAGTGTATAGTATTTTGTGTTAGCATGTATCAGGGGTTATGAGGTGGGTTATGTCCTAGTGAGCTAAGAGTGTGTTAGTGTTGTGTCAAATAGGTTTAGTTGGTGTCTTGGCCATTCCAAGTATGTTAGTATAGGGTGTGAGTGAGTGAGAGCTTGGACAATTGGGTATTAGGCCATTTGTTTGGGTTGAGAAAGAGTGTGGGTTTAGAAGAGTCCTATAGGTTCTAGGTAAAAGTTTACCTAATTAAGTAGTAAAGATTTTTACCTATCTAAGTAGAGTGGGGTGATCTAGCTAAGGTATAGCTTAAAACCTATCAAGTAGGATTTAGAGGAAATTACTTCTAGGTGATTTAGGTATGAGATTTACCTTCTGTCTAAAGTATAGAGATTACCTATTAGTCTAGGGTAAAAGTTTACCCAGGATAGATTGATATATCTTACATATATAGGTATATATATGAATAAGGTAATGTTGGGTATATGAATACCTAGATTAGGGTATCTAAGTAGGTAATGGTTGATATAGGATGACTAGACTTGGATTTGACCATGGTTGACCAAGGTTGACTATTTTGACTAGAAGTCAACTTTGAGTCAACATCTGACCTAAATTGGAGTAGGGTTTGACCAGAGTTGATCAGTTGACCAAAAGTCAACTGTGAGTCAACACTTGACCTAGTTTGACTATTGTAGTTGACTTGGGTCGACCCAGAGTTGACCAAGTTTGACTTGAGCCTAGTTTGACATAGACAGTTGACCATGTTTGACTTAGAGTTGACTTTGACCTAGATTGGCCTAGAAATCATGTAGATTACATCATAACCATCATTTGTCTTATTTTTAAACATATTATAACCTGTACTGTTCTATTTAGGATATTGTGACTCCGGTACAGACATCTGACATTACACTACTCTTTTCAGAGTATCAGGCGAGTACATTCTCTGATAGTTCTCTCATTTATTTGTCAGTTACTGTATTTCAGTTCTATTTAATTTTATGTGATTCACGGATACCACACGTATGGATATTCTGGATTCATGTATGCGACACACTCACCATATTATCTGGCCTCTATTACTGGAATCATTTCGGAATCTATTTCTGGAATCATCATATTTTGGCTGGACTCATCTCGATTTTCGTGTCGAATTCTGGATTCATTTGTATTACGAAACAGGAAAATATTGAGTAAGACATGTAGACATACCCCAAATCTGGAATCTCCAACTGGAATCTACTGGAAGCATAGCCATCTCTTTCCTGATCAGTGAGAGATGTGCCTGATTACCCACATCCATTTACATGTCGATCTCGGTATTTTAAAACACACTATTAGAATAGTTGGACTCACCTGGATTCTTGATCACTACCTAGAATCATCTTGTACTGGATTCATCTTGTATTAGATTCATCTCGTACTGGATTATAGCAGTTTACACTTGTTTTACATTTACTGTCTGGACTTATCATGTTACTTTAGTTCAGCTAGATTTATTTACAGTCGTCATTGCCATCATTCTTCTCTTGTTAGTTACTTTACTTTCCTTGTATCTTACTGTTTCTCTATACCATCACCTGTATAAAAACTGTCATATTCATCAATAAAACTGTCTATAACTGCTTTATAGTTCCCTGTCATTTACTTGGGTTTTCTTGATGAGTTGTACTCGTTCCTGTCCTGACTGGACCTGTTGAAAATTTTACAGATGACTGTCCTGAGGACACATGCCCTACATATTACTGTGGAGATGGTTTAGCTACCTATGGCCCCGACACTGATCAGGAGTGATTGGGAGATTATCTAGTTGTTGTTTAGCTTTTATGTTTAGAACTGGAGCTGTATGTAGTTGAGATTGTGTTTGAGATTGTAGTTGAGATTTGTAGTTGAGATTTTCTGAGTTTATATTATTAGTTGTTGGTTTTATCTCTGTTATTAGTTTTAGATTTTATCTTCTGTGATATCTTATCCTTCTTAGACTGTGATTGAGATTTATTATATCTATACTTGTCCTCCGTTCGGAGTTGAGATTTGACAAGTACATTATATAATTGCGTGAGTTGTTGATTAGATAGTAACCTAGGACAGCGTTCAACCGCCGACACTGCGGCGTAGGCTGGACGTTGTTACGTGCTCGTACCCTCATAGCGGGTGCGGGTCGTGACAATCCCCAAGTATTTTACTAGTAGGTCGTCCTTATCTACCCTAATCAGTAGTGCTTTGCCTTCTTTGTCAGTGCAGGAGTCGTTGAAGTATGCTCGACTCTTGTTTCTATTCAGCTGTAGCCCCGATATCTTGCCAAATTCCTCCATGATAACCGATACCTCTCTCAATCCCTCCCTGGTAGGGACCAAGAAAACTAATAGGTCGTCTGCATATATCAAGTGTGATATGTGCGAACGAAAAAATTTATATAGAGGCCGCACTCTCTTCCAGTAGATGGCAACATCAAGTAGACAAAAAAAAAAAAAAACTCCATAACAATCGTAAATATGTACGGGGATAATGGGTCACCTTGCCTGAGTCCTCGGTTGTTGCGAATGAATCCATACTATTGGCCTTTAACCAGCACTGAGAAGGTGGCCATGGTGATACACTCGCGAATACGAGCTACCCACAAACTAGATAAACCCATTGCAGTCATCACTGCACAGACGAAGTCCCTGTTCACCATATCATAGGCCTTGCGTAGGTCGAGCTTAACACATGCTTCCTGCCCATCCGGCTTGTTGAAGTCTCGTACCATCTCATGCTCTAATAGGCTATTCTTCGAAATAGAGCAACCTTTTATGCATGCGACTTGGTTGGGCGACACCAATTCCTCCATCAAGTTCTCCATCCGCCAACACATGATGCCCGTAATGATTTTGTATATGAAGTTGCAGCACGCGATAGGGCGGAAATCCTCCAGGGCAGTAGCACTTTCCTTCTTCGGAACTAGTTAACGTAAGAAATATGTGGTTGAGCTCCCACATCAGTCGTACGTAGGTGAAGAAGTCCCCTACTAGCTCCAGAACGTGCTCCTTGAGATCACCCCAAAGCAGCCTGTAGAATTTACTTCCAAAGCCGTCCGGGCCGGAAGCTCTATCTGGGTGAGCCTTCATTACAATATTCTCAATCTCCTCCATAGTAACTGGAGCCAGAATTCCGGCATTACTATACTCAGTGACCACACGCATACAAGTTAAGGCAAGAAATGTGGTTAGGTAATCATTTTGATTATATAGCGCCGAGTAGTACCTGACCACCTCATCTTGTATGTCGCCTTCCCCTGCAATCTCGTGGCCCTCCGCATCCAGTAGCCGGTGAATGTGACTGCGTCGTTGTCGGACTACATCGAAGAAGAACTTTGTGCATTTGTCTCCTTTTATCAGCCAGTCGCATTTTGCTCTCTGCGCTAATTGAATTTTTCTATCGTTTGCAACTCCCCTACTTCTCTTACAAGCTGTTGTTCACGCGCTGCTAGCTCTCCACTGGTCACGTCCGCCTGAAGCAGGTTCTGCGTATCCCCGCAACAATGCCTCTTTGGCCGCCAACTCCCCAATTGGCCTTCCGTGGACCCAGGTGCGGATATACTTCTTAGTATTGCGAAGCCGAGTAGCAAATCTGAACTGGAAATTCCCGACCGCCTCCATGCGAAGGCCGACCTCGACCGCCTCCCTATGTCCAGCCTACAAATGCCAAGAATTATTATACCTGAACGGGCGTGCTTTGCCTCGCGTCGACATCACCAATTGTATCTTCAGCGGCGAGTGGTCGCTAGTCCCGGCCGGTAGCCCTTCTATTTTGATATGCGGGAATTTGTGTAGCCATTTTCTATTGCCAATTGCTCTATCCAGCTGGCATACCACCCTCCTTCTGCTTGAATTATTGTTCCAAGACCATATATGCCCCTCCCTTTCCATAGTGTGCAGGCTTGCTTGCAGGTGAGAAGTGCGAAACTCTTGTAGGATGGCCTCCGGAATAGCCTTTGCCTCCTATTTTTTCATGTTGGTAAAGCATAATGTTGAAGTCTCCTAGCAAAACAGAGGAATCCAAATTTCTATTTCATCCATGTTGCTAACTTGTATAATAGCTTGCCAGAGCTCCAGGCGCCTCCTCCTATCATTATGCCCATAAACGGCTCCCATCATGAAGTGGAGACACCCTATGTTCGTAAATATGATCGCCAGTAACTGCTCCGAGTTAAGAGTAACCTGGCCATCTCACTGTCCAGTATCCCATCTGACCCGTATGCGCGCCATGTCACATATGTGCAAGTTGTGTGCCTGTCCCCACGTAGCCGGCGTTCGATAACTCAACATACGTTGTGTCTTGATTTTAGTCTCTAACAGCGCACATATAGAGCACTGTTCACTCCGAATTCTCGTACACACCTCACGCAATCTCCCTATCGAACAAGTTCCCTTCACATTTGAGACGATGATAGACATTAATAATTAGTTGAGGTCCCCTCATTGCCATTGTTGACACCCGGAGTCGATGCCAACTCTATTTGTATCTCCCTCATAGAATGGCCTTCGGTATTCTCGCCCGTCCCTCCCTGCTGCAGGTGGAGGTTCCAAGCTGGGTTGTCTATAACTAACGCCATTGCCGTGTTATCCGCCATATGCCCGGTCGGAGACGAGAAATCTCTCGAAATGTCTTCATTGCTCATCCTTGCTTGTCTTTTTTCTACTAGTGCTCGTCGCTTCCGAGTTCCCTACTGGGTTCTTTGCTTTCTTTCCTTTCGTCGCCACCCTCCTCTTGGTAGTCATCCCCTCAGTCTCTTCATAACCATTTTCGCCTGATCGAAACACCACCAATCTCCTCTCCTCTTGCATAGGTGGTATGCCAACTTCTCTTATTTCTTCCTCATTTTGAGTAATCTCTTTAGCCGCCTCCCCTGCAGCGTTGTTGTATTGTGCACTCAATCTCTCAATAAGTCGCACGTCCTCATTGTTAACCCGATGAGTAGTCAGGATGATTCTTGCCAGCATGGTGCATCCCGTGCTTACCACAACCATCTCCATGAGCTGCTCGCTCACTTAACATTGAGTCTCCTGATCTGTCTCAACCTGTCCTCCGTTTTGTCCCCCTCCTTCTTGTATTTCCGCTTCCATCTCAGCCAAGCTCGTCCCCCTGTAGGATCGAGACCCTTCCAGTTTCCGGACATTTTTGTGTCATATGGCCGAAACACTTACAGTGACTGCATGTCGGCGGTGCCCATTCATACTCAACCACTTGATGGTATATCTCACCCGATGGCACTTCATATGCAATTTATCTTGGCAGATTTTGTCCAGCCATAATTTCCACGAATAGTCGAGCATATAGAAGGCGAGAGCGCATCTGCTTAGCCTCATCTGCTTTGATGGGGATACCCATCAAA
Source organism: Iris pallida (assembly GCA_029216955.1). Classification (NCBI taxonomy): domain Eukaryota; kingdom Viridiplantae; phylum Streptophyta; class Magnoliopsida; order Asparagales; family Iridaceae; genus Iris; species Iris pallida. The sequence continues at coordinate 2,373,133 of JANAVB010035619.1, forward strand.
CTCGCCAACTTAATTAAAATTGAGTTTGTCCAATATTGGATAGGCAACTGCGGAAAGCATATCCAAACTGGGATACTGTGGAGAACCTCACGTTCGCATCGAATACCGACTTGCCATTCTTTCAATAATATGAGCTTCTCGTCAAATGTCTATGGTCCACCCTGTAATCTTCTCTTTACATCCTTCCGCAAACTAAATTTCACATAATAGAAGCCTTCCTCCCGCTCAAAGAATTCCATAATTCCCTTTGGCCTCCATACCCGACTTGCGTATGCTTTGATCTGCCCATAGAAAGGCCGATTTCCCATGACGTACAACACTATGGTGTTTTTCCAGTATGTGGTAGCCTCCTGTATCTCCTCCGAAGTGAATGACACACGTAGATCCCCTTCGACTTGTTTCGGTGCGACGTAGGTCATAGCTTCTCCACTTTGGTTCATATTCGACTGGCATACCTCCGCCCATGATTTACTCATAGTTACTCCTGCCTTATTCAGACCTCCGACGTCGTGCACCTTCTCTCCCTGACTAGTTGTCATAGCCTCCCCTCGTCTGTTGTTATCTACGCTTCCTATTCTAGTCTCATGACCAATACCAACATTGGTCTTTTTAGGTTGAGTTTGCCTCGTCGTCGCTACGCCTCCGGTCCGACTTTGTGGCCCTCTCTCCCGTCGGGTACTCCAGCACCGCTGGTCATCTACCGCCCTCTACCTACCGCAAGCCCAGCCCTCCATCTCTTCTCATCTATTGATTCACCCGTCCTTGGGCGAGCTGACTCCTCCGCCGTCGGTGGACTGTCGTCCAGCCACCCGCGACCTCGTGGAGGCCCGCCCCCGTCGGATCCCCGTCCTAGCCTTCTCTGATCGCTCCAAGATCCCATACTCCGCCGCTTCCTAACCCTAAATAGCCTCCTGAAGCAATCTTATATATATATATATATATATATATATATATATATATTTTATGTCCATCTCTTTCGGGTCCGTGGCACCGCCATCCAGCCAGTCCAGACGGAGGGCCAATCTGGGACCGTGACCACCGCGTGGTCATCCAGCCGCCCCCCGCTAAGGGGGGCTCGAACTCGTGACCTCCCACGAGTGAGCCCCCCTCATTTACCACTAGGCTAGGGAGCCTTGGACACACACACACACACACACACACACACACATATATATGTGTGTGTGTGTGTGGTCCTTCTATAATACATGGGATATATATATATATATATATATATATATATATATATATATATATATATATATATATTGTAGAAGGACCACACACACACACACACACACACACACACACACACACATATATATATATATATATATATATATGTGTGTGTGTGTGTGTGTGTGTGTGTGGGTGGTCCTTCTACAATATATATATATATATATATATATATATATATATATATATATATATATATATATATATATATATTGTAGAAGGACCACACACACACACACACACACACATATATATATATATATATATATATATATATATATATATATATATATATTGTAGAAGGACCACACACACACACACACACACATATATATATATATATATATATATATATATATATATATATATATATTGTAGAAGGACCACACACACACACACATATATATATATATATTATAAAATATATATATATGTGTGTGTGTGTGTGTGTGGTCCTTCTACAATATATATATATATATATATATATATATATATATATATATATATATATATATATATATATATATATATATATATAAAATATATATATATATATGGGATGTATATGGTCCTTCTACAATACATGGGATGTATCAATACATCCCAAACCTTTGCATTGAAAATGGTAAAAGGTGTTTACTTTGGCTTTGGCTTTACCTACTATAGCAAGTCATATTAACCTGCTCACTTTATTAAAAAAAAATCTCCTAGATTACCGTAATTTGTTGGACATTTTACATTCAACATTTATATTTTTCACCCTACATTAACACATATTTTTTTTATTTTACAGTATGTTGGACATTATACACTATGTTGATCTGTTCTCCCCATTCGTCAGGTCCATTCGCTCCTCATTCGCTCCTCCTCGTCCTCCCCATCTGTTCACGCCTAGGTGCTTGGATCTGTACTTCCCATTCGTCAGGTCGGCGAACTTGTTCATCCCGAGCAGAAAAGAATGCTCCCCGGCGTCGGCGGCGTTGTGCTCGTGGACGAACCCGAGGTTGTCCTTGAATATCTCGAATCGGTGGTCATTCTTCCCAAGCACGTTGTAGCTCCTCCCATGCCTCGCCAGCCAGTCCTCGAAGAGGTGGCGGACCGGGCGGTCGGAGTTGTGCGCAATGATCGACAAAATGTCGAAGGAATCCGATTCGCCGACGGCGGAGGCGGCCGCCACCGAGACGAGGAGGAGCATGGGAAGAAGGGAGAGGAATTTGGAGGAAGTCATTGGCAAATGGAGAAAGCAAATGTTCTTCGGAGTGTTTCTTCTGATGTGGTTATTGATTGAGATCAAAGTATCATCGGTTACTCGAGGAAGCTCCAGTTTGAAAAGATAGACAGTAAACAAATTTGAATAAATATTATCCATTATTTATAAAGTTGGACAGTACCACATAAAGGCTAGACTAAACAAAAACATTCTCCTCTTTTCTAATATGTCGTTCTTCCTCTTAAATGGTGAAAAAAAACCAAAACAAGGGATGAATATAATTAACATACCATCAAAGAGATTTTTTTTTTACATTACATACTTTGCTTTAGCAATAACAAGGGATGAACATGCATGATTACATTATGCATTACACTGACATCGAATTCATACACTACAAGAAAAATTCCCTTTTACAACGTTCCATCTACAACACTTCCTGAAAATGTTGTAAAAAATGGGGGTCTTCTACAACCTTTATTGTAAAAATGTTGTAAAATACATGTGCAAACAACATTTTACATTCAAATGTTAAGGCTTCTACAATGGTCATTCACAAAAGTTGTGTATTATTATTTTAACAATGTTTTATTAACATTGTAACATTTATTAATTTTGACAACGGTTATTTATTGTTGCCAAAGTGTAACACCTACTTTTCCAAAATAAGGGTAAATTTGAACTTTTGTATTTTAAATCATTAAAATATTTGATTTTAGTCATGATATGATTTTTAGTGATTTTTAGTTACTTAAAAACTATTTAATTGAGTAAAATGTGAATTGGTGTTTTGCTAGTGTAATATTAGTCATACATGACCTAGAAGACTAATCATGACCAATGAGACCTAATCATGTGTTTAGGATTTCAAATTTCTAATTTTAAGCCTAGGGGTATTTTAGTCATTTTGACACTTTTGTGAAATTGTGAATTATATTAATTAAATAAGTGTTAGTTAAATTGTTGAGTCTTGACCTAGAAGTTAGCCTAATCTAGATGTTAATCATGACCCTAGAGACTAAGCTAGAGGGTTTCATTAAGTAATCACATTAGTGTAATATCTAGATATTTGTTAAGGAGATATTTTATGCTAAAGGTTAAAGGGGGCTACTTTAGTTATGAGCCATTAGATTGCCTAGAAATTGTTGGAGAAACCTTAGCCACTCATCCTAAACCCTAACCCTAACTTAATGGCAGCCAACACACATCCCCACCCCCTATAAATACATCCCATTAATCATTTGCACCAATTTTAATTTTTTTTTGTTTGCCTCTTTTGTGTTCTTCCCTAAACTTCTCCCCAAATATCCAAAACAACTCCAAATTGAGCCAAACTTCTTGCATTGGGATCCCCTACCATTGAGGATGCTAAGGGGAGCTAGCTAGCAAGGTTGCACAAGCATTTGGCATCATCATTTGAAGAGGAACCCCCCTCCTACCTTGGTTTTCATTGAGTTTTCACTCAATAGGTAAAATGCCTCAAAACCTATTAATATTGTGATTTCTCTTCATGAATGGATGCATCTAGGTACCAGGGACCTATAGGCTAAGTTTGGTAGGAATTAGATTGGGTTTGGTGTCCGTATCGGACACGTATCTAGGTTAATATTAAAGTGTTTGATGTATTGCCTCTGTGAACAAAATGTTGTTATTTTTGAAAACTATTTGAACAAATTTCTAGCCCTATAGGTGCTGATCACGAATCACTAACACTGAGCACATTATCGTGTCGTGTCCGTGTCAAAATCAGACACGAACACGCTGCACATACTGTACTGCACAGTGTGGCAGTGTCCTGCTACCACACGGTTCGTGCGCACTGCACAGTGCACGTCGACACGCCAAATTTGGCATGGACACGGGGGCAATGTCTGCGAACATGCCCCCAAAGTTTCACGAGGTGTCATTTTGTATCGGACACGAATTTAGGGCCGCACTGGCCACACACGCACACGTTCAGCTGAGAAATCGGCTCTGATACGCGTCTCGTGTCCTTCCTACACGACACGTGGACACGTATCAGGGTGTGGAACACGTAGTCTGACCCTAGGTGAACCTACACACGTGTGCACGAGACCTATGGACACCTGTGTCGTGTCCTAGAGCTAGGTGCACGCGTGCACGACACTGTCTAGTGCACAGTTCTTGTGTCTGTGTTGTATTCTGTTTGGACACTTCGTGTCCAGTTTCCTGGACACGAATGTACTCCCCATGACACGTAATATGTGTACACATGTCTGCATATACCTGCTTTGAACTTTTGATTGGGTTTTCGAGTTCGAATTTGGTTTTGGTTCGATTATCTGATACCATGTTTATTTTCAGTTTCAGAGTTCAAATGATGTTTAATTTGTTGATTAAATATTAATTATGATGTAAATACATGATAAACATGTTGAGTTATGAATTTACATAGATAGGTTCATATGTATGCATGATTGGATTGGCTATGGAAATCGAATAAGGTTTCCTATGTTCTAGAACCAGTTTGACTGAAAGTAATTCCTGAGAATTCATTCAATAAATAACTGAGAATGTATATTTCAAAACCAAGATTGGTTCCCAGTTTTCATATTAACCTGAATATGGTATTGCTCACTATTTTCTTTTGATTTGAAATTATATATTAAGTTCCTGTTACATCTAGATGCCATGTTAGGATATAGGATTTTATGTGTTGAGTTAAATGATTTCAGGATTATCGAATTGATTAGAGTACCTGACATTGTTTGCATTATTGTTCTTTTTTCTGAAACATGGAATGAATGCTCCACTGAATTCATGAAATCTGAGTATGATTTGGACTGTGTAAAATGGATACTTAGATACCAAAACTGAGTTTTGAAACAAAAAACTGAGAATGTGATAATAGGATTACACTGAGATTTCCTTGTGTGCTGAAAACTGAGATTGGGTTCAGTTTTTGACTGTTAAATTATGAGTTACCTATTGAATTACATATTTATATGATGTATAAATCTGGGATTAACCCCCTCCACCTTGCTGTCCTGAACATTAACCTGAGATTGCAAAGTTGTTAAAGAGAACTACATTGATCCATAATGTCCATTACACCCATGTTAGCTCTATTATTTCACTGTTAGCTACAAATTCCTGAGTTGTATTACACCCATCTAAACTAAACTGTCATATGCCATGCATTTATGAGAACATAAGCTTCATTATGCATTGATTTATGAACACAAGAAACTGAGTTTTTCCCCTTTATGTATTAATCTGAGAATTTGCACTGATTAGAGAATGGGTCTCCAATTTGGTTGGCATTGGTTTAACTGATTGGTTGAATTCATGAAACTGTCATTCATATAATCTGAGATGTGTTCACTGATTTTACTGCCAACATATAGACCCTACACCCATACACTAGAAACTGATAACTCTCAAAATTATTCTTTTTTTTGGTGTGTAAACCTGAGAGCCTTTTTAAAACCTGAGATTGAATGGGGTTGGTTTGTTCACAGTTTATTAGAGATTCTGAAATGTTGAGAACCTGAGATGGTTCTCAGCTTGACTAATTGTCCACTTAAACTGATTTCATTCCTATCTCACACACATTGTCACCAAGACACACACATGCATTGCATTGCTTCCTTTCTCTGTTTTCACCAACACACTTATTCCTGAGAACCACATTGGTTCATTTAACCACATACATATTTCACTAAACTGAAACCTATGATACATATGTTGCACACAGCCCCCTCACATGTTGACTGAACCCACACTCACACACACATGCCACACCCTCACCTTTCCACACTCTCTCACAAAATGACACCCACATCACCCTCTACACACATACAAACATGCATGTGCATGAGTTTTTCCCTAACTTCTACATGTATATTTATATATATGTAATATATAACCTAATGTGATAATGTGATGTAGTATAGATATTGCCTATTGGCATAAACATAATGTATTATAGATATATGCATATTGCCTATATAATTAACATGTATGAATATATGAAATTGATATGTGTGTGTTGCCTATACTAATGTATATGACATATGGCCTGGGTGGTATAGTCTAGGGTATATGGAGTGTATACACATGAGTGTTGACTTGTGTTAGATTGGTGACTTGTGTATGGTGTTTGATAGCTTGTGTTAGCCTTGGGATTGTAAGTGAGTGCTAGCCTAGGCTTGGTTAGGCCTAGTGAGACTTATTAGACTTGTTGGCTTAAGTTTGACCTAGTTGACCTAGCCTTGACTAGTATAGTTGACTAGAGTTGACCAAGTGTTGACTTTAGTCTAGTTTGACCTAGACAGCATGCAGATGCATTGTAGATTAAAATTATCATCCCCTGTATACATCTTGACTTGTGTTGCTCTGATTAGGAGACAGACACCTCTCCTCAGGCAGTACATCCTCTTCGGACATTCAGTTATCAGGCGAGTACATTCTCTGATCGTTTCATACTTGTCACGATTTATATTCTCGCTCTAGATTACTTTTACTTGATGCTGTCACGTTATCATCACGGATTGGTACTATATGGATCTCTTCTTGGGATGTTATCCCCCTTAGCGGGCGCATCGGATACTTTATGACATGTGTTTCATGTACATCATGTATTCCTTATTTCTGCGTTATTCATGTACACTCATGTTCTCTCATGTTCTTTCATGTACGTTCATGTACTTTCATGTTCTTTTATGTACGCTCATGTTTCCTCATGTGTTTCCTGTGTAACCAAAACATCATGTACGTAACGTAACTGGACTGGATCCTTGTGTATTGATTGTGGGTAGGGGTGAGTATAAATGGTCATGTGATTTACCCATCATGTTCACTCTGTTACTTTTCATGTTTTATCATGTACACATCAGCCTTATTGGCTGATGTCCCACATGTTCACTCATGTACATCATGTACAACCTAAACCAATTACATGCCATCTCGTACTCTAAATTACTAGTCACTTACAGTTCTTACTTATCATGTATATATTTTCAGTTATCAAATATCTCTCCTGTTTCATGTACATCTTTTTACAGTGTTTCATGTATCTTACTCTATTGCATGCTTTATATTTCCTGCCTTGATATGAACTGCATGAGATGTACTGTGCTCGCTATTGTCCTGACTGAATCTGTTGAAAATATTACAGAGGATGAGGATGAGACCCTTTGTACCACCTATTACGGAGCAGGCTTAGACGACACCTGCGACCTGGCTCCTCTGGAGGACCCAGCTGCAGTTCAGGATACTACTCCCATAGTCTAGGCTAGTCAGCTAGGCTTTATCTTTCTTTTCAGCATTGTTTTTGGCTTTCAGTTGTTGTTTTGAGATGTATATATATTCTTTCATATTCTGTAGTTGAGACTTGTACTCGAAACGTTTGCTGAGATGTTATCTTAGACACTAGACTCTTCTGATTATCTGTACTTCATTTTGAGTTCTATATCAAATCGTACTTTTCTTCCTTAGTTGTGATTGAGTTTACATTCTGCTATGTCACCCCCATTCGGGGAGTATAAACTGCCTGGCATTATATATTGTTAGATGTTGTGACCTAGGACAGCGTTCTACCGCCGATACTGCGGCGTAGGCTGGACGTACCCACCTCTCGTGCCCTTACTCTAGGGTGCGGGTCGTGACACAAAGTTACTAATTTTAACAATGTACTTAAAATATTGTAAAAATGTCATGTTCAACAACGTTTAACAATAGTTGTACATTGTTTATATTGCACAATGTTTGTTTGATGTTGTAAAATTAATTTTATTTTACCACGTTATGTAAACGTTGTATATGTAATATCATTTTGCAATGTTTATGAAACATTATAAAAGGGTTATATTTAACAACTTTTATAAAATGTTGTAAAATATGTGTTTTTTTACAATATATAGACAACGTTGTAAATATATCTTTAAAATATTTCTAGGATAATATTATTCGAAAAGTTGGTTTTATTAGGTCAATACCTCACTTGGTAGCAGTTCATGGTTAAATGGATCTGTCACATGTTGAACCATCCCTTCCACGGCTTCGAAAGGCAGACCTAATATATATACTTCTTTCATCAATCCCTTCCCCCGCTTCTTGCTTGTTATAATATTCTTTCTTGTAAAAATCAGCTCTCCTCCACCTCTAGTTTACTATTTAAAATGCTGCTTTAGCTTAGGGTGTGTCATATATTCAATTAATGAATTATTAAAAATATCTAACAAATATTAGAACTTTTAAAGCGTAATCATCGAAATAAATAAGTTTTTTTTATTTACATGTTTTTACAACTTACTTTGCTTTTACACCCTTGATTGTTAGTCTTTTTTGGTCAATTATCTTTGATAATTGTTTAATGTTTTTATATTATTCTTGTTGGTCCCAATCTTGATTTTCTCATGTTGGTTCAAGAATTATGTTTTGGTATTGGCATATGTATAACTTACTATGCAAATATCTTACTCCCCATAAAGTATATACAAGGATTGGAGATTTCAGTTCTATCAATTTGCTCAATTTACTTTTTGGGTTCCCTTTAAGATCTTATAAGTGCATCAACTAAATAATATTATGAATTTGTTTAGAAATTTGTTTGAAAACAACTCAAAATTTTGAAATGTGGTAGTTACCGTAGCCGGAGCGAGTGGCTCAGGCCCAAAATTTTAGAATATCTAAATGTCATATATTATATTATCAAAAGACAAATCAGTTAGTCAGAATGAAGAAAAAAAATTCGTGCAATCGCTGTCAAAATTAAATCCTCTTCCCTTCTGTTGCTGATCTAACATTACGATGCTCCAAATCTTCTTATACCCTTTAGTCGCTGCCAATCCCCTTTTTTCCTTCCATCGTTGTCAATCCCCTCCCTCTCTCTCGCTGTCCTGTTGGATTTAATTGAACAATAGAACAAGTTACAATTTTTTATTTTTTTATTATTTTCATAAGAATTATTTGAAACATTATTAGTTATTTATTTGTTTAGAACATCAATTTTTTTGCTTGGAATATCTTCAATTTTATTAGTATTTCATTATAAAATATATTATTTTGGATATTATATTTGTTAATTATTTTTTCTTAAATTTTGTGTTGATAATACTATTTTATTGTTGTCCATAAAAAAAATTGTATGAGCATTAAGCTTTGAGGGCACAACTTTTAGGGGGCGTTTGGTATGCGGAATACTATATAGCCGAAAATTCTATATTCCCGGAAATCAAATTTCAAGGAATTAAATTTCCTGGAAAATTATATTCCCATGTTTGGGTTTGGTGACTATATAAACATTCCCGAAAAAAAATAAAAATGATAAAAAAACTAAAAAATGAAAAAAATGAAGAAAAAAAAAACCAAAAATGAAAAAACGTCCAAAAAAAAGGAAAGGAAAAAAAAGTAAAAAAAGAAAAGAAACGATTAAAAACGAAAAAAAAACCCGACCTAAATATATAAAAAAAAAGAAGACAAAAGGCCAAAAAAAAAGACTAAAACGACAAAAATAAAAAAAAACCAAAAAAAAAAAAAAAATGATAAAAAAGACCAAAAAATAACGAAAGCGACAAAAATGACAGAAAACAACAAAAAGGATAAAAGACCAAAAAATGACAAAAAAATATATAAAAATAAAAAGAACCACAAAAAGAACCACAAAAAGAACAAAAGACAAAAAAAAAACGACAAAAAGTACAATTTTTTTTTTTTACAAAAACGGCAAAAATTTTTTCTACAGAAACGACAAAAAAGACAACAAAAAAACAAAAAAAAAACAAAAAACGACAAAAATGTCAAAAAAACTACTAAATAACAGCAAAAACGACAAAAGACAACAAAAAACGACAAAAGACTAGTAAAAAACGACAAAAAAAAGATAAAAAGAGACGAAAAACGACAAACAAAAAAAAGAGACAAAATGACAAAAAGCAACAAAACGACAAAAAAAATGACAAAAAACGACTTAAAAAGGCAAAAAAAAGACAAAATCGACAAAAAATACAAAAAAATGACCAAATCAACAAAAAACGACAAAAAACAAAAAAAAAGACAGAAAACAACAAAAATGACAAAAAAGGACAAAAAACGGTAAAAAGAGAAAAAGGATAAAAACGACAAAAGATAACAAATGGCAAAAAAGAAAAAAATAACAAAAAAGAAACAAAGAAACTACTAAAAATGACAAAAAAAGCCAAAAAAGACAAAAACCGGTAAAAATGACAATAGTGACAAAAAGAGGAAAAAAGACAAAAAAAAATCAAAAAAGGACAAAAAGGACTAAACATGACAAAAGCGAAAAAAATTGATAAAGATTGACAAAAATGAGCAAAAAGCGACAAAAAACGACAAAAACAACAAAAAAGGGCAGAAAAGGGCAAAAAGAAAAAAATGTTCAAAAATGATCAAAAAGGTAGAAAAAAGTTCAAACAAATTTTTTTTTGTCCGGGCAAAAGAAAAATACCCACCTATTCTTAAGGGATAGGATTCCCATGTTTTATGGATAAACTATTTACCCGAGTATTTTTAACTCCCGGGAATAAATTTTTCATAGCCCAAACAAACATGGTAATAGATTCCCACCCTAAATTTTCTCGGAAAAAAAAATACCGCGTACCAAACATGGTATTAGAGTTTGTCTCAGGACTCAAAATTTAAAGTCCGACATTGGTAGCTACATCTTGTAATTTCAACAAATGACAGCTGCCAATCCAGCATCTTTCCCTATGATACAATTAAAACCTATTGATAATAGTTGGCTTTGAAGCAACTAAAACATATGAGTACACATACATTATGTTAGTAAAGGCTATCATTGTTCTTCATGCGATATTCTGTATAAACTCCAGCAAGAACTGAAAGGTAGGAAAAAGATCATACTGTAATTTTGTCAGATATGATCTCTTTTCGTCTAGCAAAACAATAACTTACCTAAAGTATAAAAAAAAAGACTCACACTAATCTAGTTTAGGTACATTGCACATATAAAAATAATCTATGATATTATTTTATAAAATAGATAAAAATTTAATTTGTATTATAATATTCTAAATATAATTTAAATATATTTTAATTATAATTTATTATAAATATACTGTTTGAATCTTTGGTATGTGCTTAATTAGATAATACGATGCAGTTAGTTTAAATATAATTTTAATGTTGAACATATTATTATATTTTTATGTTATTTTTAAATTTTTTTCAACAACTACATAAGAAGAAAACATATACAATAGTTATTTTTTAAATTTTTATGTATTAATAAGTGAAATATATATACTATTTGGAAAACACATTTTTAACCATTATAAGCCGTATTTAATATAGAGAACGATCATGTATGTATTAATTCTAATCCGAATCCGAACCCGAATCTAGAAACCGAATACAACTAGTCTGTATTCTCTCTCACGTTTTCTTCTTTTTCTATTCTCTGTACTCATGCCTTCATTTCTTTATTTTATTTAGGGTTTATAGTGATTCCAAATTTATGAGAAATTATTTAGAATTTTTGATCATTAAATAAAAAATGCACTAAATATTTTAGTTGCTTTGAGATAAATATTTGGTACTCCTTTTTTCGTCACTAACAATAAAATATTTTTATACTAAATAAATTTAATAAAATAATAATAATTTAATAAGTATAAATATTTGTTGGACTTGGTCAGCAGAAATAGAAAGTAGGTATTTTTTTTTGTGCGCCACTTTTTTCTCTACAAATATTCCCCCCCCTTCTAAAATATTACCCCACTTCTAAACTTTTCCTACTCCCAACTAATAAAAAACTAATAAAAAACTTTTCTCTAGCCTAGTGGTATTAGAGCGGACACCCGGAGGGGCCGGCAAGGTTCGAGCCCCCCAATTGTGTGTGTGAGTGTGATTTCAAAAAAAAAAAAAACTAATAAAAGGAACGAACTCCCCCCCCCCCCCGCCCCCTCTAAAATATTTTCCCCCACCCCCTCTAAAATTTCTCCTCTCCCTCCATCGGTTTATCAACAAAGACCTGTTACATGTCAAGGAAATGTAACAGACCGGGTCACCACTACCACTCTCTACAAGAACTCGTCCACACAGTAGAGATCGGAAGCCATGAAGAAGGAGAAAAGAAAGTAAAATGTTGGTGCTTCCCTACTGCCATGTCGACGAAAGCTTCCGCGCGCTGGCCAGACAGGCCGAGGGTTTCGGCCGGCACGCCATCGGCGGCCTCCACGGTGCTCTGTATTGCGTCGCCAATCTGGATGGTACGGTCCGCCATCCTTTCCTTTGTTTCTCTAGTTTTTAGGGTTTTTTCCGATGGACTTGCGGGATTCTTCAGTCCGAGTTCATGTTGCACGGACACGAAACCGGACACGGTGACACAGGCACGGCGCCGCTCTTGGCGTGCCCGATTCTTCGTTCCCGAGTTTTTAGGGTTTATTGTGTAATCTTTTGACTTTATTTGCATAAATTCATTAGCATTGCACTTGTTTGTTAATATTGTTCGCTCTCTTGTTGTAGTGAACCAAAAGTTTAGTTCTTTTTTACTTGATTTCCAATATAGGGATTTTTTTATTAATTTGACAAAGTTTAGGGATTTTTGATTCAACGAAATAGTAGAGTTGAAAAGTTTATTCGACAAAAAAGCTGAATACTTAGCCATCTCAATAGATATCCTCTGGTTCTTCACTCCAAAGGTTACCACTTTTGCACATTATTTTTAACTAGAACTTGAATAAAGAAGGAAGAATTAGTATATCGAAGTAGGACTCATAAACAATGGTTATGATACCGCTGCCATAATTTTTTTTGTTCAAAAGCTAATTGAGTAGGCAAAGAAGTGCACTGCATATATATTTTTCTTTGATGGGTATGTACGGATTTTGCCGTGCATGTTTATCCACTATTTATCTAATTGTGCAGATGCTGGATGTGGATCGCTTCGCGAGGGATGCCATAGAGAAGAGGCAATCTGTATCATCTTTGAACTTTCAGGAACCATTAACCTCTCGTCTTAAACCTTAAAAGCGTACTAGTCTGCAGCACAACTAGTCAATAAATAACATGTATTCGCATACTAGTTATTTATTGACTAGTCCGCAGCACAACTAGTCAATAAATAACATGTTATTTATTGAAATATAAATAACATGTTATTTATTGACTAGTCAACAAATAAGCATGTTAATAAATAACCAAATAATTTATAACTAGTCAATAAATAACATGTTATTTCTTGAGTAATATGCACCAGTCTCAAACTAAACCACAATAACCAAATAATTCCACCTTTTTATTCGTAAATTAGCAAAATAATCATTTTTTTTCGTAAATCCAGTATATAAATATGCCTAAGATGAAGAGACAGGGCAGCTCACATAGCCCATGCCATACATCTATTGCAATTTTGAAATAAAGCATCAATAAGCAAAGAAGGTATATGCATAAAGATTATTATTAAATAATGATGTATGGAATTGCTCCCAAGAAAAGTTTAAGCCCAATTTATATGGGTTAAATTTTGCTACATTTAGGTGATTGTACAATTTAGTTAGTTGGGGCTTTAGCAATAATGCTTAGTTGATTTGATTGGGATGAAAGGTTCACGGTATCGGAATTAGTATCGGACCCTTGTATGAGTATGAGGATCGGCGATACGGCAGTATCGGCGGGGTGGTTTATGATACTTGGCATCTAAGAGCAAATAATAATCAATAAATTATTAAAAACTTAGATTTTTTTTATACATTTATGCATAATTTGATATGTTGTTTCTTTGTAGTTTTGGAATTGAATGAAATAATAGGCACCCTTGTTGATTGGTTTACCTGCGATAAATAAGTTTCTTTTTTTTTACATGCTTTTACAACCTTACTATGCTTTTACACCAATTTTTAGGGTAATTGAAGGTTGTGCATATCACTTGGTCCTATGGTGATGTGGAAGAAAAAAAAGGGAAATTTGAGAGAATGGGCAAGGAATAATGGAGGATATTAGGTCTTTGTTTGTCAACCTTACTATGCTTTTACAACCTTACTATGCTTTTACAAAAGTGTTTTATAATTGTAGTCTTATATATATAGGTAATAGGTGAAAGGGATACACTTGCTTTTGGCATTTTGCATTCATCTCCAAGGCAGAGTATAAGACAAACTAATATATTTCCTAGAAAACTAGAGCTAATAACTGAAAACTGCTTGCCAAATGCTGTTCTGTAATGCACACACATCGTGCTTTTGAATACTGTTTTATGTTTTTGAATGCTGTCATGTTTAATCATCATCTACAAGGACATTTCTGCAGTCCGGTTGATTCTGTGTCATCTTACCATGTCATCGTACCGAATTTTCCTCAAATCAATGATTTAATTTCTTGGGTTTTTTTTATTAACTTTATTATGTATATAGTAGGATTAATGAAGGGTATTCTTGTTGTATGAAAGTTACACCCTGAAAGGCTCTTCCTATTAACTTGCTTGTTCATCATATTGCAAGGGATCTCTCAAGTGATTCATATTTCATCCAGTGTTTCAAACAGTGCATGAGGCTCGCACCTAGGTGCGCCTGCGGCTCAAGGCTCACCCTTGTGCCTCATTTTTTGTGAAGCCGGACTCATTCACCTAGGCCTAGGCCCACGCCTCGTGCGCTTCACACCTAATTTTGACACGTACGCCTCATGCCAACTTTTGATGCACAAAGCGCAGGAGGTTCATTAACTTAGTGTTTTTTCCTTTTCTTTTTATTTGTTCTTTATTATTTGGATTAGATATATTTTAGTATTTTAGTGTTCATATATAACTAATCCTTTTATTTGATCAGTAGATTTCTACAATACTTTTTATGTTATCAAGTCTATAAAGAAATATTGTGGTTGAAGATATTGTCACCAACTGAATCTTAAGAATAAAAACACTATCAAATGTATCAAATCAATCAACTAATCTTTCTATTGTCATTAGTAGGTTTTGTATTGGAAATTGTTGATGATGAATGATAGAAATGATGAATGATAGAAATATGTTGGTAGTGTTAGTGATGGAGATGCTAATATCGATGATAATGATTTTCAGGATTGTCAATTTATTATTATTATGAACTTGTGATTTTCTTTTGGATTTTTTGACGATGGTTAACCGCTATTTGTTATTTTTATGATTTTACATACTCTACCCTTTTACTGTTTTAATGTTGTTTTGAATTGATTAACATAATATGAGTTTGTTTATTTTAAACTATATTATTAAAAAAATCTAAAAATGTGTGCGTCGCTTCGTTGAAGCCCACGCCTCACTCCTAGGCTCCAGAGGACCCTAGCACCTCGTGCCTTTTAGAACACTGATTTCATCTCAACCACTAATCTTTACAAATTTGAATTTATTACTTGGTTGCTCTTTGGGAAAATTCCTTTCTCCAGGAACCTACCTTATTTATTGTCCCGTCTAGTTTTGTGCAATCAAAGAGCATCACGGTGAGAATTCTTAAAGACTTTATTTTTGGCAATCACATTCATCTCTGAGGCAAAATATAAGCTAAAGATAGGATCAAATATACTCCCCTAAAAGTTTAAATAATAACTAAAATAGGCACATATTCTGTAGCGTGGTTGATATATCTAGTAATGGCAATTGTAATGAGAAGGATGTGTCTACCAGCATAATCTGTTTATTAAGAAGTTGAATACTTGGAGGTGTTCTCTGACACTAGAAACAACACCACAGAACACAATATATTTATTAGAATGTAACCGACATATATGGTGAAGACCAGTTCTTTGGTTTCACTACCTGATGTATAATTTAATTTCTGCTGACTCTGCAATTTAGCTTCACAGGATTTTAATTTCTGTGTTATTTTGTTATATGTAGTAGCACTAACAACTACTATTCATATTACAAGAAAGTTATTGTAGGAGCACTCTGAAAGGCTCAACCTAGCGTATGAACTTACTTTTCATCAGATGACGTGGAACTCCATTTCAACTTTCGGTCTGACAAATTTAAATTGTTGTTTGGTTATACTTAGGTACACCTCTATTACCAACAAATTTTGAAGAAAATACATGGGCATTGTTGAAGTCTGCTATAGCGGCCATATTTTTGAAGAAGCCTGATTCCTGCGACTTAGAAAAGCTTTATCAGGTATTTTTCAATGCAAATATGCTGGTTGTACAGTGTCTTTACTGTAATAAATCTTTGTTTTGGGCTCAACGTTAACCTTTTCCCATTACAATAGGCTGTCACAAATCTTTGTGATCACAAAATGGGAGGTAACCTTTACCAACGTATTCAGTTGGAATGTGAAGGACACATCTCCACCGCACTGTCATCGTTGGTTAGCCAGAGTCCCGATTTGTATAGTTGACTACATGAATCTCTTTGAGTCTCTTCTATTATTTTGTTCTGTTGATGAACATCTCGCTAGAGTTATCAAACACCATTCAGACTTTTTTGCTCTTCTTTAAGTAGGATTCTAACGCTAGATCTTAATGGGTTCATCTGTTCTCGTTGTACGTCCAAATAGTCCAAACCATCTAGCGATTTTCTATAATACTATCCTCAATTAACGTCACCTCTAACTTCCATAAATGTACTCATTTCTTATCGTATCCTTTACTATATTTCTACTGACCCCCTCACCTCACCTTTTTCAATTCAAAGATACAAAAAACATGTAAATAAAATTATGTAAAAGTTAACACTGGCAGTCTTCTGCAGAATTGTGCAGCTTCTAATGGAGTAAATAGAATCTTCGCAAATGCACATCTTAATGGTTGTTATCTTCTTGTTGTAGGTAGTATGAAATTCATACCTGGCTAAGTCTTCATGGTGATGAGATTAAAGTCAACTTATGTTTCTCTTCATAGGTCTTGTTTTTCTCCGGGCATAGTTGGTCTACCTCACCATAAGATTATTTGCCTACTTATCCATGTTTCTCTATTTGAAATAGATGCCACTTCTCCATGCACGTTAAACAATGCTTATTGGTGCATTCGGGTGACAATTCACCATTGTTTCTTTGATGGCACACATCAAAGACATCCTCAGGTTTGGCAAGGTTCATCTTTACAGTAATTACACCAGAGACTGGGGCATATATGCTGTTTGTGCTAGTGTTGAATCGCAGGTCTTTGTTGATAAAACCTGTTACATTTCCTTGACATGTATAAATATTAGTCTGTCCTTTTTTATGTGTGCATCCTTTTGATTATATATTTTTATAAATGTAACACTCCCAGCTCTAGAACCCTCTGTTGGGGTTAATTTAACCCTATCCTAATTCCTTTCTCATTGTAGGAAAATATTCGACGATGTGTCTGCATTATATATGACCCTGCAAGGTCCAATCAAGGTGTTTTGGCTCTCAAGGCATTGAAGCTCTCTGATACCTTTATGGATCTTTACCGCAAAAACAATTTTACTGGAGAGAAGTATGAGCCTATCTTCTACCTATCTGTTATGTAGGATTAGTGCCTATAATGTTCTCATGCTTCTGGCTTTTGTTCAGGTTAAGGGAAAAGAAACTATCTTGGGTTGATATTTTTGAGGAAATCCCTGTAAGTTCTTTACTGTCTCCTCAAACTGCAACTTGAGTTAATTTACTTGTAAATTGCACTTTAAAGTTTGAAAGTAGGAGATGCAACTGTGTATTGATTAATTTATGATAACTACCAGGTCATATCTTGTAGCTATTCATTCTTGTTCATCCTCTTCCATGTTCTCCAAATATACAGATAAAAGTTTCTAATTCTGCACTAATCAGTGCATTCATGAAAGAACTGGAGCCAGAGTCCCCTGTTGCACAGGTGTTGTATTTTCAGTCAACTTCCACCAGATTTGTCATGTCTATTTTAACTGATAATATTTGTTTTTTCTTTATCTTCCAAATCATGAACTCAAGTGGACCTTCAAGGAGGGAGACGTTGCTATTCTATCATCCCAGAGGCCTACTACAGGTTTGGAGAGCCTTCTGTATTTGTTCTCATAATCAAGTCTCGGATAGACACTTATGTAGTTTTTGTGTATTTTGCTTATGTTAGTTATTTTGCATGGAGTGGTAATATTTATTTTCTATATTTAACAGCCAAATCTAGTAAGAGGAATAATTATACGGGTGCTAATAGAGGATGGAGATCCTGATGTTTTTGGACGTATTGTTGGTACTGTTAGACGATTTGTGCCTACTGATACTCGTAATCCCCATGGAGCAATTCTTTTCTTCTATATTGAGGATTCATCTGATTCCAATGGGTAAGAAAACCTTGATGATGTGTTCATATATAGTGAGGAATGCATACTTAGAATTAGCACCTGACCAAGTTTACTATGTACCTATCAGAAATTAAATGTTGCATAGAGTTGGGTTGTGTCAATGAATGCATCACTGTCACCTATACTAGTTGTAAAGTGCAACAGAATTTAGTATGTGGCCTATGATAAACCAATGGATTGTAACCTTTTGCTTATCAAACATTGTGGTATTAGTTATCGCCCAATAGACTTCAGTTTTTCGCGATACCTGAATTATGATACCCAGAGGTCAAATATGTTTGTCTACCCTTTAAGATGGGATCTATATGACCACTTATGCCACTTGGTAATAATTATGAGTGCCTATCAACAATGTAGTCATTTATAGGTTGAAAAGTTCAGGACGTTATGTGGGAAAGAACCCCACAATCCAAAAGCTGGCCTAATTAAGGGTGACATCTTAGGGAACTGAAATAAAACTCCCTGTGAAAGGAGGAATGATAGGATGATTTATTACGAGAGTTTTGCTTCATCAACAATAATGTTCCTAGCCACCAGCGTTGGTGCGGTTTTAACTAACTTACCGTGAAAAACATGTCAGCTAGGATAAGTTTTTTGATAGTAGAATTTCGGATAGGATGCTGATACGACAACTTATTGTACTTGTTTTGATTGGCCCCTAATGCATGTGTGCCAGCCACACAAAACACACCTTACAAATGTGTCTCCATGGATCTTGAACCCTTATTCTTGCATTAATAACTCTGAATAATGCTCTCAAGATTAGGCATTGGAAACTTTGTACTTGTACCAGATGTCATTTCTCTTTATATCTCCATTCATTTACTGGTTGAGTTAGTTTACTTTGTCGACATTTTTGTGTATTAGTGAAAAGTTCCTACAACTTATGCCTATAGGTCCGGAGGGCGATCTTGGCAGTTGCACTACTACTAGCTGGAAGTTGGTGTCAATGAGGAACTCAGCAAGAAAACAAAGAGGGATCGGTAGATGGGGATTAAAAGTGATTTCAAAATTTTCTGAGAAAGTGACAACACAATAAATTCAACAAGAGCAACAGTAGCAACAACAATGGTAGCAATACTAACAACGGTAGTAAGAGCGGCAGCGACAGCAACAACAACAACGACAACATGAGCGAAAATTAGAATAATGTATTTGTATTTGTGTATTTGTATTAGTATTATAATTGGATTCAATATATTTTTATTTGTAAATTGTATTTTTTTTTAAATGGAAACATAATCAACAACGTTTCAACATTGTTGTAAAATAATATTTTAACAACATTTCTAAACATTATAAAATTTATTTACAATATTTTAAAATTATTGTTGATATTATAATTACAACATACACATATTTATTACAATGTTTGGAAAACATGATTGAATAAAATATACAATATTTTGTAGAAGTTGTATAAACTCTTTTTATCAACAACGTGCCAAAATTGTTGTAAGATAATATTTTAACAACGTTTCTAAATATTGTAAAATTTATTTACAATACTTTTAAATTATTGTTGAGATTATAATTACAACATACAAATATTTATTACAATGTTAGGCAAACATGAATGAATAAAATATACAACATTTTGTAACAGTTGTATAAACTTGTTTACAATATTTGTACAATGTTGTATAAAATATATGTACAATGTTTACTGAACATGGTAGATATTGTTTTTTACCACAGTTGCATAATGTTGTTGAAATTATATTTACAACATGTGCAATTTGTTTTAAAAGTATTGTTTATAATATTTAAAAAATGTCGTAGAAGAGTTTTGGTCAGATTTTAGAAATTTCAACAATGTTTATAAACTGTTATGAGAAGAACTTCTACAACATTTTTACAATGTTCAAATGAACATTGTGGAAGATATCCCCCCTTTTACAACCCTGGATATAACGACCTTCTATTGAACGTCGTAAAAGACCTTTTACAACGTTTTTTCAACGTTGTAAAAAGGGTTTTTTCTTGTAGTGATACTGATGGCATCGATGTACTGATTATTTACAGAAAGCTGAACACATTTCAATCAAATAAAGTTTTAGTGATCCCAGAAATGCACCCGGAATGAAGGCCAACTGTAAATACTAGGAATGCACCCAGGACTCATCAAATCTGCGAAGGCCATATGCAAATCAAAGAAATACACCCAAAAAAAATCAAAAACTTCTGTGAAGGCCAACTGCAAATCAAATGAATGCACACAACTTAGCTAAATTAAATTTTAGATGATTAATACAAACAAATATTAACGCTTCAACCAAACAAATCATAATAAAATTAAGTAAACTTCATTCCAAGTCCAATAAACTGCATAATTCACGTTACAATAATCTGCACAATCCTCGTTAGTAGTTCAACATAGTACCTGCATAATTCACACTACCATAATCCAAACAAATATCATGCCTACTTTAAATTCAAGACCATATTACATTTTCCAAACAAAGTACGAACCAAGCACCCCAACGGTGCTTAGTACAACCGAAAAGTTTAATTTACAATTTTTCAAACACAAAATCGAGTTTAACCGCCAAGATCAACAAATATTTAGAACCATATTTCAATTCAAATATTACAGTCCAAATTGAAATAAAAGTTTTAAAACTCAAAAGATGATTCTTCATCTTCT
Organism: Iris pallida; assembly: GCA_029216955.1. NCBI lineage: Eukaryota > Viridiplantae > Streptophyta > Magnoliopsida > Asparagales > Iridaceae > Iris > Iris pallida. The sequence goes on from JANAVB010035619.1 coordinate 2,394,439, forward strand.
TCTCCATCTTCTTCTTCTTTTTTCTTCTTCCTCAAAATCTCCTTCACCTATACCTTGAGGGACGGAATAAGAAATTATAGTCAATATGGACTCACTGTATATGTAGAAATGACATCCAAAAATATAAATAGAAGTATCAAAGTGAGAACTAGCATTAGAGTGTCAATGTGTACAATGTGTGTTCTTACATAAGAGTATGGACTCTCCAGTTAGCTCAAGTATTAGGTTACTCTCAAGGACTCTCTCTAGTGTCAGGATACCAGGCAAGTTTAAGTGTCTGGCTTATCCTTAAGGACAACCTATATTATAGCAGTGTGCTTATGCTTATAATACCAAATATCATTGACTGAGGGAGTGTTCCAGATCAGTCCTACCTCTAGTATCGGACATACATTACATGCCTTGAGGCATTTCCACTCTGTACATGCATTGGACCATCATCTGTTCAGTCCTAAATCACCATTTCAGGGTAAAATTGGGCAGTATCAGTACAAGTATCCGAGCATCTAGTAGCAGAATATCAGTACAATATTAACAATTATCCAGATTAGCTTTGATCCAAGACCATGTGCTTCTATCCTAGAATGTTTAATATAGAATATAGGGGCCAACAAGTGTTGCTATATCCTTAAGCATCAGAGATGAATATTCGGTTTAGTTGAGTTGAAGCTCACATGTGTATACAATGTACACAGTAATAACTGGAGTGTAGCCTTAATTCAAATACAAATGATTTCCTGAATTCCTTCTTTAGTGATGATACTGATATCATAGTATTAGTAAGTATATACAGTTAGCAAGCAAACCTAGAAGACATATAAGAAAATAATCCAGCATTGATAGCTAGATCAGTTAGTAACAGAGTATAAATGTGTATATATGTATCCTTCACATATTAGAGTATAAATGTGTATATTAGATTACGAAATCATCAAAAGTAGTAGAATAAGAGGGAAAAAAATGCAAATTAGCACCAGTTGGGGCTAGCCCCTGTTTGCCATTAAAATCTTTTGATTGCAATTTCAATTACAAACAGAACAGTGTTACAATGTAGGACTTAGATGTAGTCCTAGGAGTACACTTTTGTTTATCTGGATCCTGTGTCGATGGAGCGAGTGGTAATGCGTTGACTCCGTTGACGATCTGACGACGGTTTTCGGTTCTCTAAAGGTCTGAGTTGCTCTGGGTGCTGGAGCTTGCGGAGAGGAAGAAGACGTTGAGTGTCTCTTCCGATCTCTGTGAGTGAACTCTGATGCTCTGGTTGCGGCTGTCTTTGACTGTGCATCTCTGTATATGTCTGTCCCTCTGTGTGTGTGGAAGAAGGAGATGATCCCTCTATTTATAAGCAACAGGTTGGGATGCTCATGCGCGCATATGTAGGATGCGCCTGTACGTAGGGATGCCACGTGGTTGAAGCTGCGGAAGGTGCATGGATGATGCACCATCATTTATGGGTTGAATCCTTCATGCTGTATTCATGGGCTGGCACATAACAGGGGAGAGGATCTTTCAGTTGCTGAGATCTTGGATGATTAGCACCCCTTCATAGGCCGAATTGAGTCAAAGGACACGTGGCGCATGTCCGTAGCTCAAAGATCTCAGATTTGGTGGAGGGTAATCTGATAGGATGCGCCTGGGATTGGACGCATGAGAAGACTTTGGCTTGCAACCTTCAGGAGTTATGAACCAGTCTGGGCGTACGGCTTTTGAGGCGCATGCGAATCTTCAGGCGCATGGCTGCTGAGGTGCATGCGAGTGGTTGGTCGGCCACGTGGGTTGTAACCGTAAGAGGAAAGTAATGATGACGCTGACGTCAGTGATGCTTCATTTTTTGTAAAAGCTGCCAACTGTTCAGTCCTCGGGGGACGTACTCCCAACTCTGTCACTTTGGCATTAATTGCTTGGTAGAGTGACGCGTCGATTTGTACCCCATTGGGCGCACGGGTCTATGTTGATTAGGACGTATGGATCTGTGCTTTGTTGGGCGTATCCATACATGGCGCTTGGTACTGACGGGCGCGTCTGTACGATGTACGGTATCTGACCGGCACATCCGTTTGTATGACACGTCTTTTTTGGTCCGACTGTTGAGTTCTTCAAGTACTTTAAATAGCCGTTTTGACTTGGCTGAATTTAAGGAGTCAGGTTCATCACCATAAATGTAAATTCACTGCACGGGATTCGGAGAGCCCGCCACTTGGCGCATGGGTTTGATTTGCCCGGCCTATAAATAGCAGCAAGGAGAAAGTTTACTTCTCGTTCTCTCACATCTTTCCGAATGAACTTATTTGCTCGAGTACATTCTGTTGACAAGATGCTCCCGAGGGTGAAGATGCGACGAGTTGTCTTCGTTCACGCACTTGAAGGTGACTGTTACATCCAAAAGTCAGAATACCGAGGTTCTGAGGCAGGCCGAAGGTGCCTGTTGCATCCAAAGATCAGGATGCTCGAGTCCCATCTCCGTTATGCCGGAAGAGCCGCAGATCAGAATTGCAGTGCTCTCCTCTTCCTTAGGATTTGGAGACCTCTTCCTCCAGCTAGAGTGGGGTTGATCGCCCGCTCTTGTTATGCTCAAAGCTGCTCCTTTAGCCGAAGCAAGTGATCGGGTCAAAGTGGAGCGCATAGGCTGAGATGATGCGCCTGACTGAGATGCTGAAGAATACGCCTGACTGAGACGCTGAAGAATGCGCCTGACTGAGACGCTAAAAAAATGCGCCTGACGGATGATGCGCCTGGCTGGGGTTTTAGGATCTTTCTTTTTGTAGAAATTCTCCTTTGTAAAATCTTTCTTTAGACATGTAATAGATTTTCATATGAAAATAAAAATCTTCTTTTGATGTCTATGCTTTTGCTGTTTGTTGTGCCAAGTACTTCATCTGAGCTCCCTGGCGCATGTAATGTTAGGCGCGTAGGAATTCTGGCCTATGGATGCGCCTGAAATTCCATGCTTCTACAGCCCCAATTACCTTCTTCACGAAGAAATTCTTAATCTTCGTCAACCAATCCCACTCTAGCTGGTTAATCTTATCCAGAATCAATTTCTGGTTGTCGGATATAGTCTTTATCTCTTTCAAGACATTCTTAAAGTTTGCAGCAACAAAATTGTATAGATCATCAACCCTATCCTTAGTGTTTAGGATTAAATAAGTTGATGGTTTTCCAGATATTGATGGTTTGCTTGCTGTCCGTTTTCCAAACATTCGAGTGAAGGTTAGTTTTCTCATGGGACATTTGTTTTTAATATAAACATTTCCTGCTAAGCTTGGGACAAAATGTTTACTAGCCATTGAACATACAAATCCCCCGAAAGGGAGAGCTGTCATTGCAGTTGGTTTTTCTAGGAGATGCATCATTCTTGTAACTCCACCTTTCTAATAATTAAGAAATTTTTTATTTTTTATATATGTGGATTAAACCAATTAGAATTCTTTTTTATATTTTAGTTATTAAATGAAGTTATTAATGTATATAATTATTCTCCTTGTGTTTTAGCCAATGGGCTTCCATCCAATTTAATTATTGATTTTATTGTTCAGCCTATCATTCATCTCTTTTTAGCCCAGCCCACTGAAACATTTTTTTAAGGTTTATTTGAGGAAAGGAGCATGTGCATTGCACAGCTCAGTCTCTTCTCTCCTCTAACACTCAACCATGTGGGTTGTTAACTAATTTTGAATCATAACGAATTTTCTTATCAAGGTGGAGAGCTGGCAAATTTTTGGCGCCCAAATGCTGCGTGAGATCCAAGCTGATCGACTATAAATCCCTCATTCTAGGTCAGTAATTGCCTAGGAATCCTAACGAACCTGCCACTTCCTCATTCTTCTTTCCATTCCATTCTTTCTGGACTATGCTCTCGACCAGCCATGGCGATGAAGTTCACACCTACGAGAAGGAGTAACACCTAGGCATGCATTCGAATTTAGGCACAGAGTGGTCTTCTTTTGAAGATTGATCCATCCTCGTACTGACAAGATCGAGCAGTCGAAGGAGGTGAGGAATTGAACACAATTTCATTGGTTTAGAAATTGTAAAGATTGGGAAGTTGTTGATTCGATCTTTTTCCCTGTTGAGCTGTTGTCTGTTCTCAATTGTGAGGAGATCAGTAACTCCAATTGTTTGTTCATTTTTCCCAACCGGTTGAACCCTGGTAATGTGATCATCTTGTCTCAATTTACTTGAATTGATGCTGATTGATCTGGTATTTCAATCTATTTATTCCTGTATTGATCAGATCTGAGGTTGTAGATTGGTTTGGAGTTCATCAATTGGACTTGAATGATCGAATTCTCGACCAACCTGATCCTCGAAGTATGAATTGGTGAGTTTCTCTGATTTTGGTTTAGTACCTTGAGTTTTGAATTATGGAGTTCATTCCTTGAAATCAGAGTTTTGGTTTTGATTGAGAAGTTTCAGATCTACTCTTCAAACTCTTGAATCTTCCTAAAAATTCCATTTCCTTATTTATTAGAGTTCCTAAATCATTGCTTGAACAATTGTTATAGATCGAATTTGTTAGAAGTGTAAGACATCTGAGAAGGAGAGAGAGCTGTGTCCGTTGTGTCAGAGTCAAGGTTGATTCATTCTCAGGTAAATTATGTTATCCTTGTTACATAACTATTGTTATGATCTTGTATTCTGAAAATGCTTAGTCCAGGAATTGAAATTAAGTCTGTCGATTTTATCAAGAGGAATTGTTGATTTGGAAAATCTATTATGGATTTAGGTTTCTCAATGTCAATATTATCTCTATGTTGGTTGTCTAGCACAAGAGTGGTGTTAATTTGAAAGTTCTATTTTAATTAGCTTTTGTTTTACTCCACCTCATAACAATTCATCCATTGCTTCTTTATCATTAAGAGAAATTATATAAGATTTTGGATAGCTATTTTGTTTGGGTGGCTCACGTCCTGATATCTAGGTTCACTGTAAAACTTGTTAGGAATACTTTAGATTGTGGTGAACAAGAGATTGAACCAGTTTAACGAATGGTAGGATTGGACTATCATATAATTGTATCAAGTGCTTAAATTAGGATTGACATATGCAAGTCCTGTTGAGGACTGATACAAGTGAATCCTACAAGTGACTTGATGGCTTTAGTGTAGGGAGTTTGGCCATATATCAGTATCTTTCTGGATTATTCATTAGTGTCCCAAAACCTAGAATTTAAGCCTAAGCCCTTATCTTACATTCCCTTCATTAGTAAACCTTCAAGTTGAAGACATTAGATGTGATAACTGAGTGGCTATTCCAATATTTGCTTGAATTGTATTCTGGTATGGCTGCACTCATGATCACTGATTAATTGCTTCTATAGGATCAGGTAACCTGTAAAGGAAATCCAGGGTTATCTAGGAGTAGGATGCAAATTTATGAATTGTCAGTTAAGGAGACAGTTCAGTTTTAGGCTGGATTGTAGTATCAGTCCATTTTTTGAACAGAGCTTGTATCAGTGATCCAAGTTTAACACTGATTAGTGAACCTGGGATTTGGAACATTTCTCCAATTGCAGTTGGTTTAAATGATGAATTTGGTACATGGAAGCCTAGAAATGATTGGTACTGCCTTGTGTCATCTTGCAAGTAGTACACTAACTCAGTTCCATATTCCTGAGATAGGGGACCTGAACTGTATTGATTTAGTCCTATATTAGACTGTTTAGGACTGATCTGGGAGCAGGATTTATAGGACTGAATTAGGACTGTAATATGTTCTGCCTGGGGGCTGAGATGTGTCAATTTAATAGAGGATAGGTATTATTAACTGATAACTGGGTTGAATATGGATGGTTTCACTCTTTTGTGATTTATTGGGCTATTTCCTGTTATCAGGAATTGGCTACATGGATTAGTTCACTCTAAGTAAATTCCTTTCGAAGTGTTAGACTTTAAGTTTTATAACGAGTTAAACTTTGATCCATATAGCCATAGAACACTCATGTTTTGGTTAGCTAAACTACTGTTAAGGACTGGTTTCATCAGTAATTAGGAAGAATGTTTAGATTTGTTGTTTCAGTTTAGATTTGTATTAGACTGAATTGACAATAGGAATGAAGGGTTAGCAGACAAGTCTAACAGTTTGAATAAGGACATCTGTAGTATAGTTGTAACTGATTTTTTTGGGAAAAACTCAAGTGGCCATGGGCTCAGGATGAGTAGGTAAGTCCTACCAGAAACTAAACAATAGGGTGTCAGTCCCATTTGTGATTGAACTAGTATCATTGTCCTGAGAAATTGGGAAGGTTCCAACTGAAAGGTGGATGCCTAGGAAAGACTAGAATGTTTTATGTCCTGAAATGGAACTAGTAGTTAGGATTAGTTGTAACTAAATCAGTTCAGTCTCATCTTTGAGACTTAACTGAACTGAACCATTGTTCAGTAACTTGGGGTGGATATTAATCAGAAACTAAGGGTTGGCTTGTTCAGTCCTACTACTCGAGTTAATTTAATAGGCTCTATTTCCCTTTAATGGAATATTGTAGTTAATGAGAACTATAGTACCATTGGATGTTGGCAAATTTAGAGGATCTTGGCACATGAAGTTGAGTGATAATGAAGATTGAAGATTGTTGTCTCATAGTTTAGGTTGTATATAGATATTACTTTAGTTGTACAAATGTAGAGATTAATAGACTTAATAGATTTAGTATAAACTAAGGATTTTGTTAAGTGATTTTCTAGATTAGAAATAATTACCTTATATTGTTGACTTATCAAACTGTAAATTATAAACAGAAGGATTTCCAGCTTTACTACCCTTTCTCGATCACCCGGAGCAAGGCAAGTATACTCCTCGGACTTGTTCATTTCTCATATCTTGTATATTCATTCCTGTATCTCCTTGTTGACACGATGTATCACTCTATTGTCTGGTTTCATGTTTCATGGATTACTTGTGTCTGGGAGGGAAAATACTAGAGTTGTATGATCAAACCCTGTTACTATTCATGTGAATAGCTTGGATCCCGCATCGTGCACGCGAGACCAAAGCCGTACCATTTCATGTTTATTGTATCTACCCAAGCCGATCACATAATCTAGATGTATTTCAATATTGTACATGTCAGAATTCAGGTTGTATTTCATGATCAGTTTGTATTTCATGTTCAGGTTGTATTTCATGTTCAGGTTGTACTTCATGTTCAGGTTGTATTTCATGTTCAGGACTCATATCATGTTCCCTGTATTTACTTTTAGTATTTTCTGTTCAGTTTTATGTCTTGTTCTCGTTTCTCGTACTATTTATATATTTCCAGTTTTTTGTTCATACCATGATGTTCATATTCATTTCCTTGGATATACTTAGCTCCGTTCCTGACTAGATATATTGTAGGTGAGTTGGAGGCTATGTGCGACATATATTACGGCGGAGAGCCAGTAGATGCAGGAGAGCTAGCTGGGGTTGCTCTTGACTTAGAGGCTGTAGAAGCCTAGAGCTTTACCATAGTAGTTTTATATTTTCCTGTATTGAGACTAGTAGACTTACTTTTATTTGCTGGAGTGTAATAAATTTTGAGACATGTACTTCTATTCTGGGATACGTTTATAGATGTTGTGTTTTCATACTGTCTTGATATCTGGTTAGTTTTCCATAGATTGGTACAGCTTACATTGTCGTGTCTAACGACAAAGGCTGGTCGTGTCTGACCCGTGTCCGACTATTCGGAGCGGGTCGTAACATATTTTTAGTGGTAGCCCATGCAGGTCTGCCCTAATGTTACCTAGGTCATAGCGTACTATTGGGGGACTTGATTACACTAGGAAAACTTGATCACAACATAGAAAAATCAGAATATAAGGGTATATCAGGTTTTTCAGGTGCATTGATATTATAAAAACATTGATTATTAGGTTTTAGGGTTTGTCAATCAACGAAGTTTTCTTTCTATTTCAGGATGGTCACTACTAGGAAGACTGCGGATCAGCTCGAAGTTGTAGGCAGTTCAGATCAGCCCGCACCAGATGTTTCGGCAGATCAGCTTCCGCCAGTACCTCCTATCTTTCCACCGCTGCCCTCGACAATGATGTTTGACGGCGCCCAGGTGATGGCGATGTTCCAGCAGTTTATGGAGGCCCAGAATCACCAGGCAGCACAGTTCAGAGCGACCGTCGTCGACGCACTCAGGACTCGAGAGACGGCAGCACCGGCACCAGTAGCACCTCCAGCACCACGAGCACCGAGACCAGGGACGGCCAAGGGCTACCAGAATCTTTGCCCGATGGACTTTTGGGGCAACGAGGGGATCGTCTATGCAGACGAATGGCTGGAGAATGTGGAGAGGACCTTGAAGATGGCGCTGATTTCGGATGACTTGAAGGTAGAGGTGGCGAGCATGCGGCTGTTCGACCTTGCCAGAGCCTGGTACCGCGAGGAGCACCAGTTGGCAGCACAATAGGTTCTTTGGACAGATTTCAAAACTCTGTTCAAGGAGAAATTTTTTTCAGACATCGAGAGAGACGAGCTTCGGATGCAGTTCGAGGCCTTGCAGCAGGGGATGATGTCAGTAGCAGAGTATACTTCAGAGTTTATCCGACTCAGTAGGTTCGTAAAGAACCTAGTCAGCACGCCGGAGGAGAGGGCCTGGAGATTCAAGAAGGGTCTGACCAGGGAGCTGCGGCACGCAGTAGCTATTAGCCAGGCGACTACTTACTCGAGCATCCTCAAGATCGCCCAGGCAGTTGAGAAGGAGATGGACCTGAGGCCTAAGAGGGATAGGGACATCGGCAACAGCAGTTACCAGGCGCCAACAAAGAGAGTACAGATGCAGACTCAAACGAGGCCAGCTCAGTAGGCAGCAGTCCAGCACCGTCTTGCCAGAGTTCCAGCAGTTCAGCATCAGAGGCAGCAAGGGGTCACTTGCACATATTGTCATCGTCCGGGACATCACATGGAGGTCTGTATCAAGAGGCTTGGACTTTGCCTCTTCTGCGGGTTAGATGCACACCAGATGAGAGACCGCCAGCAGGCTACAGCCAGACTAGCAGGAGGATCTCGAGGAGCTGGAGGACCACCGTATGTACCACCCGAAGCATTGCCTGCTGCACCCCAGAGAGGAGGAGCTCTACCACCCCAGTAGCAGAGGTTTGCACAGCACCAGCAGCAGCAGAGGGGAGGACCACAGCGGGGACGTGCTTACGTCATGGCTGCAGTTGAGGAGGAGGAGGCAGCTCCAGATGTTATCACAGGTTCTGTTATCATTTATTCATTTTCTGCTATTGTACTATTTGACTCTGGAGCCACACATAGCTTTGTATCATATGAGTTTCTGCATAGACACGGCTTCACACCTAAGTCCACTAGGAGGAACTGTCAAATTATGACAGGAGGAGGGGTAGTGCCAGTTAGTGAGATGGTGGATTGCCCTATTACTGTAGCTGGGCGGGAGCTTAGGGCTCGACTTCTAGTGATGCCATTGCCCGAATTCGACGTAGTCCTCGGCATCGACTGGATGAGCGAGCAGTTTACCGTAATAGACTTCCATGAGGTGAAGGTCACTTTCAGCCCGCCTGGAGTTTTACCGTTCAAGATCAGCAGACGAGTTTCAGAGAGGCCAGAAGGGAGTCTACTTCGGAGCAGTTACAGAAGACCAGGAGTTGCCGCATTCGCTGATTGCAGAGTATCTTGACGTCTTCCTCGAGGAGTTGCCAGGATTGCCGCCAGATCGAGATATGGAGTTCAGTATCGATCTAGTGCCCGAATCAGCACTGAAGTCCCAGCATTGCTACAAGATCAACCCGAAGGAAAGCTGCAGAGTTGAAGTCCTAGATTGATGAGTTGGAAGGCAAGGGTTTCATTCGGTCCAGTACTTCACCCTGGGGAGCACCGGTACTCTTCGTGCCCAAGAAGGATGGGACGGTGAGGATATGCATCAAGAATAGATACCCGTTGCCGCGGATTAATGAGCTGTTTAATCAGCTGAGTGGGGTGAAGGTCTTTTCCAAGATTGACCTTCGGTCGGGTATCATCAGATGAAGGTTCGGGAGCAGGATATTCTGAAGACTAGCTTTTCAACACCCGATACGGCCAGTATGAGTTCTTGGTGATACCGTTCGGACTCACCAATGCCTCAGCAGTGTTTATGAACTTGATGAATAAGGTTTTTCACAAGTACTTGGACAAGTTTGTCGTAGTCTTCATTGACGACATTCTGATATTTTCTAAAACCGAGGAGGAGCATGTGGAGCACCTGCGGATCATATTGGAAATACTGCGGAAGGAGAAGCTGTACGAAAAACTCTTAAAATATGAGTTTTTTTGGACCGAGTGGAGTTTTTGGGGCATGTGGTGACTGGAGAGGAGATTTCTGTAGATCCCAAGAAGATTGAAGCAGTGGAAGCATGGACACCTCCCAAGTCAGTAGTTGAGATTCGTAGTTTCATGGGGCTAGCAAGATACTACAGGAAGTTCGTGAAGGATTTTGCCAGGATATTAGAACCGATGACCAAGCTCATGCGAAAGGTCGAGGAGTTCATCTGGAGCGACACCTGCCAGTCAGCATTTGAAGAATTAAAGAGAAGACTCGCGACATCGCCAATTTTAGCTTTGCCATCTGGATCAGGAGGACTCGTCATTTACAACGATGCTTCAGGAAAATGCTTGGGATGTGTGCTTGAGCAGAACAAGAAGGTCACAGCTTATATTTCTAGACAGTTGAGGCCTCATGAGAAGAATTACCCCACACAAGACTTGGAGCTTGCAGCAGTCATATTTGCCTTGAAACTATGGAAGTACTACTTGTATGGAGAGCGAGTGGACATCTTCATGGACCACAAAAGCCTGAAGTATGTGTTCGTTCAGAAGGAGCTGAATATGAGGTAGCACAGATGGCTGTAACTCATAAAGGATTTTGACATCAATCTGCAGTACCATCATGGGAATGCGAATGTGGTAGCAGATGCTCTCAGTCGATATCCTGTTGCTATGTATCTCACTATGGACTGGCATCTTTTGGAGGATCTTGAGAGCCTCGGGATTGAGATTGTTCTTCTGGGAGTTGGGGGACAGCTGATGCACATGCAGATACAGTTGTGACTGATAGAGAAGAACAAGGTGACCCAGTTTTTTGATGAGGGACTCCGGTGTCTTAGAGGCCAGGCAGAGGCAGGACTGTTCGACGACTTCACCATTGCAGAGGATGGATCCCTGAGGCACGGAACCCAATTGTGTGTGCCAAAGGATTTGCGGGAGGAGGTGATACAGGAAGCCCACCAGTCACAGTATTCTATACATCCTGGATCTACCAAGATGTACAAGGATTTGCGAGAGTATGTTTGGTGGTATGGAATGAAGAGAGAGGTTGCCAGATTTTGTTTCCAGATGCCTTGTGTGCCAGCAAGTCAAGGCGGAGCGCCAGAGACCAGCAGGACTACTCCAGCCTTTACCTATTACGGAATAGAAGTAGGAACATATCACCATGGACTTCGTCTCTGGTTTACCGCGTACGCCTAGTGGCAAGGATGCTATTTGGGTTATCGTAGACAGACTAACAAAGTCTGCTCATTTCATTCCGTTCAAGGTAGGGCTGTCGATCGAGAAGCTTGTAGATCTCTACATGTAGCAGATTGTACGGATCCACAGGGTACCAGTGAGCATCGTTTCGGACAGAGACAGCCGCTTCACATCACACTTCTGGAGGAGTCTACAGCTGAGCTTGGGATCATAGTTAAAGTTCAGCACCGTCTATCATCCACAGACGAACGGGCAATCCGAGAGGACAATTCAGTCGATGGAGGACATGCTGCGGGTTTGTGCACTCGACTTCGGCGGTTCGTGGGAGGATCATTTACATCTAGTGGAGTTTGTCTATAACAACAACTATCAGGTGTTTGCAAAAACAAAAGTATAAACTTTATTTCAACAAACTTTGTAAAGAGATTACACAAATTTTGGAAAAGTACAACTGTAGGAATCCAATCTAGAAGACGATTGCTTTATCTCTTAGACGATGTGAACTTTGAAGATGGTAGCCTCTGAAATTGAAGGCAAAAGCCTCGGAAGAATGCAGCAGCACTTGGGCAAGAACTCCTGAACTCTCTGATATTTCTGAACTTTTATGTCTGATCTGCTGGAATAAAGACTTGAAACTCTATTTATAGAGTTCTGGAAATAACTAACTTTTAGTTATTCTGAATGGCGCAAGTTGGATTGTGCATGCATTGGATTACGCAGCAATAGACTGCGCAGGCAGTTGTCTGATCGTGGGCCAACTGTCTTGGACACATGGCATCATTTGATTGAAATACACATGATCGTGTACAGACGGTTACCACGTAGTGAGAAATTGGTGGCATAAATGCCACATGTACATTTGTCCGTTGTCATGATGAAGTGTGCTACATGAATTGTGCCGACTTTGGATTGTACTGGGATGGACCGCGCTGGGCTGGATTGCTCTGTAAATAGATTGCGCTGCATGTACAGCTGTCCTCGAGCGCTATACGGCGCAACAAACGAACAGTCTCCTCGTTCTTTGTGCTGTCAGTTGTCAGAAGATTTGATTGTGTCAGGTAATGATGACATGGCCACGTCAGCTTGCGTACTTGAGAGTGTGCGCAGTCCACTCTGCGCAGTTTGGATGATGCACAATCTGACTTCTGCGCAATTCATTTGAAAGATGTATTTCTTGATTTTTAGGTTTTTGTTGATGGGTTCAACTTGATTTTTTAGGACATACAAGTAGGGGTGAGCATTCGGTTTATTCGGTTTAAACCGAACCGAATTAGCCAAAATCGAATAAACCAAAATTCTAAAAATACAAAACCGAAACCGAACCGAATTACCTAAAACCGAAACCGAACCGAACCGAATAATAAATTCGGTTTATTCGGTTTGTTCGATTCGAATTAATAGGTCGGACCCAATGTTGGAATCGTGGTTAAATTATACTAAAAATTATAATTTTGATACACATATTTGTTGAATTTTGAAATTATGCACAAAGTTGGACTAGTTGTTAAATTATCAATGTTAGAATTGAAAACACATACATAGAATTATTATTTTCAAAATATATATTTTCTTAAATTGAGAATATTTATATATTTGTATAATTCTTATTCGGTTTTCGGTTTGGACCGAAACCGAAACCTAAAACCGAAACCGAAACCGAATAAGAAATTATTGTATTTTGAAAACCGAAACCGAACCGAATATTTTTGAAACCGAACCGAATCTCTTATTCGGTTCGGTTCGGTTCGGTTTTCGGTCCAAAACCGAATAGTGCTCACCCCTACCTACAAGACCCCCTTCAAAGTTTTCGAGAGTTGAATTTATTCAAAATTTCGAAATACTTTGAATTTTGAATTTTCAATCAAGTTGCGCACGTGATGATGCTGTCTGCGCAATCGGAGGGATTACCCCTATTTATTCGGCACAATTTGAGGCGGTCGTTGCTGTTTGAAAAACTATAAATAGTTCCCTTCATCCTTCATATTATTCTTTACTTGTTTTCATTGTGCTTGAGAGAAAGAAATCTCCGAGCCTACTCCGACTTCACTCTTTCTTCCCCGTCGACTTCATGGCTCCCAAGCGCTCCTCCACCGCCGCCAAGGGCAAGGCCCCCGCCGAATCTTCGGCTCGGGTTGTGCCGCGCCCTTCCCGACACGAAGCTGTGCACCCTGCTTTGCGAGGTAGACAACCCGATCGAAAATCCTTTTTAGGGTTTTTTTGACTTTACTGAATCTTAAAATCCATCTCTTTTTAGAGATGTGATCATACTGCGTCACCCTATTTAGGGTTTTGGTTGCACGAACCCATTATTCTTTATTTTTATGAAGAATATCTTCTCGCGCAATCGGTTGAATTGTGCTAGCAAAAGTCAGCACAATCGGCTGATTTGCACAAGATTGTCAGCGCAATCTGATGCTTGTACAAGCTTTATCAGCGCAATCTGATGCTTGCACAATCTGATGTTTGTGCTATCTGATGTTTGCGCAATCTGATATTTGCGCAATCTGATGTTTGCGCAATCTAATGACAGAATCTCTGACTTGACTTGTACTAAATTGTGATTTTTCTGTTTGATGCAGTTGATACCAGAGAGGACCCAAATTATAAAATCTTCACAGGAACTTTAGCTGAACCAGAATACAAAGAAGACTTATCCCATGTACTCTTCCCACAATATGCCCTTCCATCCTCTCGCCAAGCTATCCTGATAACTCAGGATAATGAAACTTTGCTAAGTCTGATAAATGGACAGCCTTTGCAATCTGCTGACGCTGTCACTCATAAGAAACCTATGTTCCTATTCGGCGATGCCATTGATAAAAGTTCTCAACCAAGACCCCGAGTTGAGTCGAGAACTTTCCATAGGAAGGAGAAACTGATCCAGTTACCAGACATAGCTAGATGCCTTCCTCTAGCATGATATGCTCATGTAATCCATCCTAGGAGGATGGACTGGGACATTACTCCTCTTCAACATGCATGAACAGGAAAAATCTGTGTCAAGAAAGGCCCGAACAATAGGGACATGTTCTATAGTTCTTCTGAACGACACAACACTTTACTAAGAGGGTTGAAGCCAGGTTGTATCCCCCCTGAGAACTCGTCTTTATTGCTGCCGGTAAGGACACCGATTTTTGCCAACGAGTATGCCAAGGCGGAGGGTATATATCCGGATCAAGACATCCGGCTGACTGGTTTGATAAACCCGGAAAACAGGAGATGGAACTGTATAGCCAACTGGGCATTGGCTCAATTTGAAGATCAACTTAAAGAGATCGATCTTTATAATGCGGTATATGCTACCGTATATGGCTTTCACCCAAACCCTCATCTGTTTCTAGCCCTGGCAGAGAGGTACAACTATAGGACAGGGACGTTCATAACGCCCTGTGGGGAGATGGGATTGGCTCTCCATGAGATGAAGTATATCTCATGTCTACCAAATGGAGACTCCCCTTATGAAGAGTATGTTTCCACCAACGACGAGTTAGAGAGACTGCGTCGGAAAAATCCAGAAATGGTAGCAGTTTTTGATGAACTACTGTGCCATTATAATATATGCTCCCTGTATTACCAGAGCGGCTCTTCTAGCACATGTTATTCCTCTAAATGGTTACCTTATCTTTTTCTTAACCATATCGTTGAAAAAAAGACCAAAGATCATGACTCTTGCAACCCAACCTTCTTTCAATCTCTCAGCAACAGTGAAGTGATAAGGCTGATGGAAGAGAATAAGAGGATGGATATCGAAATTACTGATGAACACCAATATCCTCCGCTCAAGCCCAGGAATTTTGTTGAGAGATTTATAAGAATGGGCTACAGGTCCATGTCTAAAGAAGCTCAACGGGCAGGATTTTTGACATATTGGCTCCGCCGATTTGTTGTACCTGGAGCAAGCACCGTGGACCGCTTCCACCGCGGCGTACTCTTCGCTGCCGTCCGGTTAGTCTTCGGCTACCGGATGGATTTGTTATCAGCGATGACCTGTAGAATAAACGCAGGTCTTCGTCTGTATGTCGACTCAATGATCAAGTGGAAGGGTGAGAAAGAGAACTTCCCAAGACTGGAGTTGCCCTACACCTATCTGTTCGGGTGGTTGCTTCTGCATCATCCATCTCTGATGAACCTCGACATGGGGGTAGTTAGCGGCAGCTTTCTGCGTAGATTCTCCCGAAGCAAGTAGGTGTACGTTAGTCTGAAGGACTGCAGACGTGCCCTCAATCTTGGAAAGGGATGGAACTTTTATAGCTTCGCTCCTCCAATTGGTTACGAGTTCATGGTGACAAATATGGTTGATCTGGGGAGGCAGCCACTGGGCCGAGCAGCTTTTGATTGGCTGAAGGCGATTAGACCCTCACATTTGGTATACAGATTTGAGGAGGAATGCTACCTTGAACCATATCTGCCGAGCCGCTTCGCTCGTCAATTTGGTTATGACCAATTCCATGTGGGCAACACCATAACTTGCCTGTAAGGAACGGGGTACCTAATTGATGGTACGAGAGCATGGGCCTACTATAATGCTCGAGACACTAGGACAGTGTTCTCGATGCCCAACAAGAATGATAATGGCCTAAGAATGCTATACACATATTCGTTGTTCTACACAGCTGCCAATACATTTGCGGAGAACTTTAGTCTGATTGATAGCTTCGCAACAGCAACACGTCTGAAGAAAGGGGCCACTGCGACATTAGCTCCAGCAAATGACGAACAACATGAACCGGTGGATGACCCATTGGAAGCTTCTAGAGAAGTAAACTTCCCTGAGGAAGTTAACCAACCACTGAGAATTTCTCTGAAAGTGGTTAAGTCTCCGGCCAAGGAGAAGAAGAGAAGAAGAGAAGAACCTTCTTCTCCAGTTGCGAAGAAGAAGTTGATCTTGGAACCATCTTTAGAGAAGATCACTACTAGATCACAATCCCGACAATTGGCTGAATCAACTCGAGAAGAAGCAGCTACGCCGACCTCTATTCAGAAACAGGTCGAGGTAGTAAATGTAGAGAGTCCTGAGAGGCCTCTGCATAGAAAGAAATTGGCCCACAGACGAAGAAAAATAACAGTCTCTCCTCCAAGGCAAATCTTGTCTTTGGTAGTGATGAACGCTACAGCTGGACTCACCATGCCATCTCCTACTCCTGTTTCTGTGTCTGGACATAAAACTCCTAGTCCAGAACAGAGGGAGGAGATCGAGCAGAGGAAAGAAAGAAATGAGGCCGTAGAGCCCAGAGAAAATATTACAGAGACAGAGCACGAAGCTTTGCAATCTCCTTTACCGGTGATGGAGACTACTCAACCTCCTGCTACACCAGGAGCAATCCGTGAGGAGGAAGATCGTTTGATGATCGATGCTTTAAATGATTGTGACTTTGGTTTACAGGATTATGTTGACCAAACCACTGCAACTGCCAGTGGGGAGGCACCGGAGGAACATGAAAGCGAGGAGAGCTCATCATCAGAAGATATCGAGGATGCACAGGATCCTGAAGGGGATGATGAGGTGCATGTGTCTCCTGAATCTGATAATGACACCTTGGATGTTGAGGTGCAGATATCTCCCGAAGCTGCTGATGACACCTTGGATCCCGAAAAGGATGTTGAGGTGCAGGTATCTCAGGAAAAGATAGCAGATGAAGAAACGGCCCTGGAGGAAACTCCTGCTGTTGATCCCCAAGGTATAGAGTGAAATTAGCAATCTTCTTTTAATAAATTGATAGCTAACATCTTTATTCGTATTCCGTGCAGAGACCGTATCTTCTCCAGCACCTCCAGTATGCAAGGATATAGTGCTTGCAACGACGATAGCCAGTAGCAGTCGTCATTTATCATGTGGTTCTGAAGCAGGAAGTAGTCAGGCAGTAATGTCTGAGGCTACTTCTGCTCAGCTGGAATCTGTCCCAACAGATGACAGGCCTGATACTGGACCAAGCTATGGTAAGAATGCTTTCACTTTTTGATCTTCTTTGATAGTAGAAAATGATAGTCAAAATGACAAAATTTTAATTTTGCAGAGGAACAACCGAGAGGAGCGACCAGCTCTACTCTAGCTCCTTTATTCAAAGAACCTTCTGTCCAAGTACAAGAAACTGAACGTCCCGTCGCTTCATCGTCAACAGGAGTAGCTGCTACTCCTGGTGCTTTGGCTACCAATCAGTTTGTCATAAAATCATTTACCAAATTCTTCTTTGATTCATTGGGACCTTTAATAAATAGAGTGATGGAGAAAGAAGAGGCCGATTTCTCCACGGTTAGAGGTCCAACCTCTTATTTGGTAAATGCCATCCGCGATCAGGGTGATGAGCCTCAGGCCACTTTTCTTGAACACATATTAAATGAGCTGGAGACCTCAATAAATAGCTACAAAGAGCTAAACAAAGGAGAGGTGAAACTTTTAGTACAAGCTGAGTTTGAACGAATGTCCCAAGAGGCTGCAATTGAGAAAGTTAACTTCCAAATTCTCCTGGATACTTTCGCCGCCAAGTCTGCTGAGTACAATTCCAAGGTGGAAACAGTGACATCTGTTGCTGAAAGAAAAGAACAGAGAATTACCGAATTGAAAGCAGAGATTGCCCGTCTTCGGGAAGAACTGGAAGATGCGGTCACCGAACATCAAATTGCAATTCAACAACTCGGTGCTCTAACCTAAGAAAGGGACGAATATGCTGAGGCTCATAATGCTGAAATCACTCGCCGAATGGTAACTCTGCCAACCTTTAATGAAAAATATGGGATGGAAGAAGCCAGAAAGAGAGTGATGGAATCCCGCGAAGAGCGACTACAAACTTTGAAGCAACAGATTGCCAATCTGATGACACCTCCGGCTTAGTATAAGAATATCTTGTATCTTCTTGTTTTTACAATATGTATATTTTTTTGTAATGTCTTGAATTTTATCAAATAAAAAGACAATTTGTTGTGGCTCTATTATTTATTGCATATCTTGATCAGATATAAATAATAGCGATAGAAAATATATTCAGAGGTATAGGACATGATATACTTCTCGATTTTAGAAAATAATTATATTCATTATATCTGCTCAGAGGTAATGTGGACATGGCAGAATATAATTTGTCGAATATTATTATTTCAATAGACAACTTAATCGAGGACGACAAGTTGCTGATGTAGATGATTAAATGAACGAAAATGAATCGTCAAAAGGTGTGAACGAAATAAATTGTCAAAATAAATGGATGAACGGATGAACCGTCGGATGACGATGAACGGATGAACCATCAAATGATGATGAACGGATGAACCGTCGGATGGATGTAATGAACGGATGAACCGTCGGACGATAATGAACGGATGAATCGTCAGATGATAATAAACGGATGAACCGTCAAATGAATGTGTCACTTCATTGTTTTAAGAATCTCTGCCTATAAATATAATAGAAATCTGGAAGGAATGATCATTTCCACTTTTCAACATAAAAATGTCGTCTAAAGATGCATCCAAGAAGGCTGAAATCGCCTCGAAGGTTACAGCGAGCACTGAAGAACGTCCTGCCGATCCAGTCCAGCCAAAGCAGACAGAAGCAGGCGAAGGTTCGTCTGCACCCAAACCACCGCGGGATATCCTGGATTTTCTGCTTGAACCAGGAAAGACTGAAGAGGAAGAGGTCATGAGGATGGCTGATTGCAAGTTTCTAGTAGGTTCCAGTAAAGATGTTCTCAGCTCTTTTGCTGATTATGTCTTTGATAAGGACGGAAGTGGTCCACGTCCCAATGTCGAGAAGGATGATAGTGACCTTCCGTGATATCATGTAACATTATTTATGATGTAATAAAAATAAAAACTTTATTTATGAACTGTCTGATCATATTTACATAAAATCTTTGTTACATTTATACATAGTATTTCTTGAGGAATTTGTCATTGATAGGCATCATAGCAACTCGACCATCTAACTCTGAAAGTTGATAGGCTCCATTTGAAAAGACTTTGCTGATAATGTAAGGCCCTTCCCACTTCGCATCGAACTTGCTTTTGCTTGAGTGAGTCATTGTCATAGGACGTCTGACTGTTAAAACAAGCTCTCCTTTCTGAAAGGCTCTGACTTTAACTTTGCGGTTGAAAGTCTTTGAGATGCGGGCTTGGTATAACTCAATATGCTGTTGAGCTAATAGCCGCTTCTCATCAAGCGCTTCTAACTCTTGAAGTCGGAGAAGATCGTTGTTCTCTGTCGTGAGCTCGTTGGCGATAGCAATCCTCAAAGACGGAATTTGGAGTTCCAGGGGTAGAACTGCTTCACAGCCATACACTAAAGAGAAAGGTGTACAGCCTGTGGGATTGCGGACCGTAGTACGGTAGGCCCAAAGACATTCTCCAAGCTTTTCACTCTAATTTCGTTTGTTAGTGGATACAAACTTCTTGAGGAGCTTGATGATAGTCTTGTTGAAGGCTTCAGCTAAGCCATTAGCAGCAGGATTGTAGGCTGTCGAGGCAACATTGTCAATCCGATGATCGTCACAGAACCTTGTAAACTTTTGGCTGATGAACTGAGGTCCATTGTCGTGGATGATTCTTCGAGGTACACCAAATCGATAGATGACATGATGTTTGACAAAATTGATGACGCTGCTGGTCTTGACTTCAGCCAATGGTATTGCTTCGGCCCATTTGGAGAAGTAGTCGGTTATTGCCAGTATAAACCGATGCCCTCTAGAAGAAGGAGGATTGATGGGACCGATAATGTCCATGTCCCAAACTTCAAAAGGCCAAGATGCAGCGGTCGGATGAAAAAATTCCGACGGTTGATGAATAAAATCTGTATGGATTTGACAAGCCCGACATTTCCTCGCATATTCGATGGCATCAGAAACCATAGAGGGCCAATAGTAACCCATGCGTCGGATATGATCCTGTAGCTTAGGACCGGGTTGATGTGCTCCGCAGACACCGTCGTGAGCTTCACGTAATACTTGCTTTGCTTCATCACCAGAAAGACAGCGCAAGAGTAGGCCGTCATAGGTTCGCCGGTAGAGAGTTTTGGTGGTCTGATTGTAATAGAATCGGAGAGACCGCCGACGAATACTCGTAGCCTCCTTGGGATCTTCAGGTAGTATATCATGGACTACAAAGTCGATGAAAGGAGTTCTCCAATCTTCACTGATGACATTGACTTCAATAAGATTACTGAACTCAATATTACGATTGTTTTCGATGCAGAACAATTCCCGATTAGAGACGACCACCACTTGCAGTCTTTTGATAGGGATGGCTAAATCTGCTGCAAGATTGGCCAAAGCATCGGCCTCGGCATTGCAAGCTCGACGTACATATTCGATAAAGAAGGCTTTGAATGATGTAGCCATGTTGATCGCCGCTTCAAAGTAAGGCACTAGATCTTGATGGCGAACTTCATAGGTCCCTCTAACCTGGTTAACAACCAGCTTGGAGTCACTATAGACTTCAAGATACTCGACGTCAAGTTGCTTGGCTAGCTGAAGGCCAATAAGTAGAGCATTGTATTCTGCCACGTTGTTGGAACAAGGTTCATCTAGGGAATATGCTCTTTGAATAGCTGACCCGTCCGGAGAAACAATGACAACTCCAACTCCTGTGACAATGGCACCATTGGGTCCAATCCTGGATGCACCGTCAAAGAATAGACGCCAAGTAGGAAATTATTCAGAGATTGTATTAGATTCCAATGTCTCTTCTGGAATTTTATCATAGAGTTTAGATGTCTCTGGAACAGGATGAGTTGCTAAGAAATCTGCCAGTGCTTGACCTTTGACAGATTTTTGAGGAACATATACCATGTCATATTGGGCAAGCAGAATGGCCCATGTAGCCAGCCGAGAATTAAGTGTGCTAGGCTTCTTCATCAGTACCCAAAGAGGATTAACTCGGGATATGACATGAATAGTTTGGCCAATAATGTAATGCCGGGTCTTCTAAACAGCAAACATAAGAGCTAGGCATTTTTTTTCGACCGAACTATAACGGTATTCAGCACCAATCATAGTACGACTGAGATAGTAGATAGCTTGTTCGTGGCCTTCTTTATTCTTTTGGGCAAGTAAAACACCCAATGAATGGTCCATAGCACGGACATACATTAAGAATGGTATGCCAGAGATTGGTGGCACCAAGACTGGTGGATTCATGAGATACCGCTTGATGTCGTCAAGTGCTCGTTGACATTCTTCGGTCTAAATGAAAGATACACCCTTCTTCATGAGTTGAGCGAATGGTCAACAATGTCCAGACAGATTCGAAATGAATCTCCTGATGTACGCAAGTCGACCTTGGAATCCTCGTAGCTTTTTTAGGTTGCGTGGAGGACGCATCTCTTAAATGGCTTTGATCTTCTAAGGATCCACGTGTATACCCTTAGAGGTAATGACGAAGCCGAGAAATTTGCCACTAGAGACACCCAAGAATGACTTGGTGGGATTCATTTTGAGTTGATGTTGGCGCATGAGATTGAAGATAGTTCTCAAGTCTTGGATGTGATCTTCCTTTAGGCAACTTTTGACAGCAATATCGTCAACGTAGCATTCGATAGTCTTGCGCAGATGATCTCGAAAGATGGAACTCATGGCTCGTTGGTACGTTGCACCAGCGTTCTTGAGACCAAATGGCATTACAGTATAGCAGTAGACTCCGCAAGGAGTACGGAAAGAAGTATGCTTCTCATCTTCAGGATTCATCCGAATCTGATCATATCCGGAGAATCCGTCCATGAAAGATATTCTTTCGAACCCACAGGTATTGTCAATCATGACGATCTTTTGGACATGCTTCATTAAGATCCCGGAAGTCAATGCAGACTCGAACTTTGTCGATTTTCTTTAGAACTGGGACGACATTGGCTACCCAATCAGGATGCTATTCCTCTCAAATAAAGACACAAGCGATGAGCTTCTTGACTTCATCGTCGATTGCGTCCATCATTTCTGGCTTGAAACGCCGTTGTTGCTGTTTGACCGGTTTTGCATTCGGCAGAATGTTCAATTTGTGAGTAGCAATTTTGGGATCTAGTCCTGACATGTCTTCATAACTCCAGGCAAGGACATTAATGTATTCTTTAATCAGAAGAATTAATTCTTGTTTATCTGTCTCTGGAAGGTTCTTGCTGATAAATATTGGACGAGGTGACCCGCTCTATCCTACATCGACTTGAACTAATTGATCTTCGGCAGGAGGTTCCCTTTGTTCAAATCGGAGTTCCCATTGGGTATCCATTCGTTGAGCCCAAGGATCTATTTCAGGATTTTCTTCAATATCCTCGTCATAGCCTTCTGAAAGTTCGACGGAGACCATATTAAAAGATACAGTCAGTCGATGAACTTGACCAATGCTAGTATCAGAATCCCATGATCTGGAATCAGAAGAGTTAGAGCGCTCCTCACTATTAGATTCAGAGCCTGCTGGGGATAACACTGGAGGAGAAGCATATCCGAGACCTCTTTTGGTCCTGCTGTAGTACATTTCTGACTTCCCTTTCGGCATAGCCGTACGGATAGGAGTTCTTCTACCTTTACCGTAGTTGAGGCCACTCTTGAAGTCGTAACCCATCTTTTGGATGATGTCTTTTGATTGTTGACTGTAACGACGTAGTTGATGTAATGCCCCAGTTCCGAAATACGGGGACGTATACGGCCAGCTACACCGTATAAGGTACGAGTACGCTATACGGTGATGACGGCTGTCCAGTCTGGTTGGGTATCCTAGCGTGCAATCAATCTATGGCCTAAATCCGATCTCATATCCACAGGTAAAATCACAATCAAACAATATCAAGAGAGATAATCATATGAAAAACAGGAAATACTCATATGAAAATCTGGAATCTACAGTACAGGATAATAATGTAGACAAGTATACCTTCCGACAGTTCCTAGCATGGTCGGGAACTGAAGCACATCCTCCAAGTCGAGTCTGGAAGATCCACAGGGTCGGTCTCAGGCAATCTGGGAACAATCCAGGGTTGGTCAAGCAAACCGCAACAAGTACGAGAAGGAAAGGCTCAAGGACGGGCGAAGAAAACCAGGAGGATAAAATATGACAAGAATAACATCTAAAAACAGTAAATAAAGGTAAGGGATCGTGCGGTACCAACGCACAATAACAATCCACAAGTATAGTGAAGCTAACACAATCACAATCTTTCTAGCATCCACTAACACCTGCACTGCCAGCTGGAAATCAATATCAGCTGGCTGGCAAGCAACAAGCCAAACAACACAGAAGGACAAGCGGCCACATAATGCCTACGGCTTGCTATTATTAGCTAACTAGGGTTATCACAGGCATAATTACTAACATGATGCAATAAGAATTCAAAGTCCAGCTCCTGCTTGCTACTACCCGAATGGCCCCAGAAAAAGAAAAAGATAGATATAGCAGGCACACTGCAGTAAGATTCATGTGCCCTAAAGAAGTGCCACACTCGACGGAGGGCTGGAAATGCGCTCATCTCGACGGATAGCAACAAATCCCTAGTATATATATATAGATAAATACATAGGGCCGGGGTCAGACAAGCAACAGGTCACTGGGAAGTCCCCATGAACTACATGATTAATCTAGTTATTAGCCTAGTCAGTTTCATTATGGATCCCTGACCGTGGTACTCAGGGATCCATGTCCTAGACATGATGTAAGACAAGACTGGACTGGTGGCTTATACAAGCACAATCAAGAGAAATCAACCACGGTGTCAAGACGGGGGTCATGCTGAGCAAGTCAGGACTGGCTGTCGCAACAGCAATCAAGAGTAAATATGCCATGTCGAGAGTACTAGTCAGGAGTGCGCCACCACGGGCTACTATCAAGAATCAAGAGTATACATGCCAGGTTTACTGTCAAGTCCAGAGTGCTAGTCAGGAGTGCACCTCTACGGGCCACTAATCAAGAATCAAGACAGGTCCAGGTCATCGTGTAATACCAGGAACAAGGTCAAACCTATCAGTCACGAGAAGTCATATGCCCAAATCGTGACATGGATAACAAGTCGGGTACAAGATCAAAATCTCCACTATAATAGTCTGTCAAGTACACATGGGAACCTACAGCTCAAATCATCAAGTCGATCCATCCACCTTATCAAACTATCAGGAGTCTCCTATCTACGATGGAAATCAATATCATGTCAGGAAGGTCAATAACCAAATACCAAGCTAATCACTATAAGCAACACTAGGCCCTCTGGCTCACAAGAATCCTCCAAGTCAATGATCACCAGCCACTAGAAAACGAGCCCCTCAACTACCAAGACAGCAATCAAACCAGGTTTTCCAACTACCGGAATACACAAAGGTACCAGGTTTTGGGCGTTTGGGAAGTCGAGTAAAAAATCATATAATAATACCCTCGATATTCTCCTCGTTCCACGAAATATTCGAAATCACCAAAATCCAAGAATCACATAGATCCACCAAGTCAATATCCCGAGATCGTACTCTCCATAATACTCAATCCTCAGTCATATCCACAAGTCACAACTCCCAATACATAGGACAACTGTCAGCTCTATCTGACTAGACTAGGACAACCCCTAGGATGGAGGGTCAGGGGACAAGAGTCCGGTAATAAATATCGCCGGAAGTGGCAAGGATTACACGGATCGCTCTGAAGAAAATCCACAACCCTTAAACCAAACAAGGACCAGGGTTGCAGACCGTCTCCCGAGTGAAACCGCTTTCCTTACGCTATCCGACGTACAAGACAGATCAGGAGCTAGGCGACTGATCTAGTCTGGAGTCTACCTAGCAAGCAATGGGATCAGGTATACTATACCAAGGTAAACAGGCACGAGCCCAGTCCAGCAGACCAAAGGAATGGTTCTGCCTAATCCTTCGAACCAAATTCCCGATCGGGAATTTTGGAAGAATTCGACAGAGTCTCCTTTGTATTCTGGACAGGAGCTCCCAGCGAGTTGGGGCTAAAATCCACTCGGTGCAACCCGCTGCGGAATCACAGACTGAGAATACTAAGTCTCAGCTACCAGCAGCACTACGATGCATACTGGGAACAAATCGATAGCCGAGAACCCTAAGCCCCGACCTTCAGCAGCGCTACGAGGCGTACTAAAAAAAATCAATCGAACCCGAGACCACTAATGTCTCGGCCTCCAGCAGCACTACAATTCGTACTGGACGCCAAGCCAACATGCATAATAATAAAATAACTGCCTCGCAGGGCGTACCACAACACATGTCCATAAATTCCTAACCCAAGCACATTCATCGTCACAAGTAAAGTTAGCCAAGCCGTTACCCGACCGCGAGTCGGACACGGGGCATACAGGGACAATCCATACATGTGAGTCATGTTCGTGTCCTCGGAGGTGTGGATAACCCATCTGAGTCGGCCGATACGGTCTATCCCAGTATCGGACCAAGCTAGTCTAGGTTATCATGACAGTTCTACTGCTAAGCTACACTACTCATGATTATACAATTTTACAATAATTAAATATAAGAAAATCCAGGAGAGAAGACAAGAGCCGCCGATGAGCAAGGGATACTTGCCTAGAGGGCTCGGCTAGGTAAGCAAGTCTTCGGCAGTCGCGATCCAAGCTAGCACGCCAATCGAGATCCTCAGAACACATAATAAACAATTATTAGAATTAAATAATAAAATAAGGACAAAATCACGAAGAATGGCACGAGGCTATACCATACGGGTCCCACAAGCAACGCAGGAATCGGGCACGGAAACCGAGGTACACGGATCGATACGAACATGTAAACCGAGACGTGCACGTATATCGGGATGCGTACGAGAATCAAGATGGCACGAATATCGAGATGAATGGGAAACATGTGTACGTAAATCGAGACGTACACGTAGATCGAGAAAATCACGAATATCAGAATGGTCCACGAATCACGCGTCACGCAAATCGAAGCGAGCACGTAAATCAAAATAACCCAAAGTCCAAGGAGCACGTAAATTGATACGGTACACAAATCGAGGTGCGTACGCAAATCGATGCGGTACGAAAATCAAGAAAGGTACAAAAGTGAGGCACGAAAAACAAGACGGTGCGCAAACCGAGATGGCACGTTGCCCGAGGCAGCACAGGGCTCGAGGCGTCCCGCTGCCCAGGGCAATATGTAGATCTAGGTGCACAAAAACCAAGAATGTGCACAAATCAAGGCACATGCAAACCGAGGCACACGCAGAACGCGGCACACGTGGACCGAGCATCGCACTGCTCGAGGCAGTACGTGTATCGAGGCACGTGGCCCGAAGAGCATGCAGCCCGAGGCTGGCTCGCTGTTCGAGCAGCACGGGGCCCAAGGGCGTCCCGCCGCTCGAGGCTGGCGCGGCGCTCGCGGCAGGGCACGCCGGCTCGCCGGACAGAAGGGAAGAGGGAGAGGAGGAGCAGATCTATGGAGGGAAAGAGCCGTCGGGGTTGGCCAGGCTCCGGCGGAGGGGAGGAGACCGAGAGGGAAGGCCGGAGGAGCTTACCGGGGTCAGTCGGGCCGGGGCAGCTCTGCGACAGAGAAGAACAGCAGCAGGAGGAGGAGCTCCGGCCAGGCAAGCATGGAAGAGGGCGGCGGCCACGAGTAGTAGTGGTCGCGGCGGAGGGAGGCCGGGGGCCGCGGAGGAGAGGGTGGAGACGACGGCGACGTGGCTCCTGGAAGAGGGGGCAGAGGAGGAGGAGGAGAAGAAGACGATGGTGGTGGCGGCGGTGGCTGGCAGTCGTGGTCGTGGCGGCTGATGGCGGAGACGACGATGATGGTGGAGGAGACGACGATGATGGTGGTGCTGGTGGAGAAGGTGGCCGGAGATGGAGGGGGGGTCGGAGATCGAGTGGGGAGGAGGAGGAGACAGGAAGCGAGCGAGAAAGAGTGTGATGGAGGAGAAAGGGGGAGCTCGAGAAGGGGACTGGGGAGAGGGAGGAAGAGTGAGGAAGAGAGAGAGCTGAGAGAGAGAGGGGATTTGGGGGGTTCTCCAGGGAAGTGTAAAACCACTAAATTTCTACTATATTTTTTTATTTTTAAATTTGCATGGATTTAAAATTTTGTATTGTACGCCACGTAGTCGTATTATACGTCGCGCTCGAAATTTTGTTTTTCGTGATTGCTCGACGAGTGCGAATATGTGCGAGCGTACACATTTTTGGAAAAACATTTTTTTCTTTTCTATTTTTATTGTTTCAAGAAAATATATATAATAATTATTTTAGCTATCAAAATTCTAAATTTATAATTTTATTTTTGAAAAGCTTTTTGACAGTTAAACTAATAAAATATATTCTAATAAAATGGTATGATAGAAAAGTGTATATTTGTAATATTATTTACGCATACATATTTCTTAATTAATTATTAGTTTATTTTGACAAATAATAATGTAATTTTCAAAATTATTATTTATAGTATTTTTGAAAAATATATTTCGAAATTATTGTGGAGATTTAAATCGTGATTTGAACTTATGTATTTATTTAAATAGTTAAATAATTAAAATTTGAATTATTGATTTGATTTTAAACTAAGGGAATTAAATTAGATTTAATTGGATTTAGATTTGGATTTGATTTGATTGATTTAAATTAAATTGTAAGCTATCTATTTTTGGGTTTAAACTACTCCTAATGCTTATCCAATTAGGAATTCCCACATCCTATAAATAGACAGGTACTCCTCCAATTCATTATTCACCCACAACAATTATCCTCCATAAATGTGTCTTGCAATCGTGTCTGTGTCCATCCGTTCTTATTCCAATATATTTACATATACATTTATGTTCTCGTGTCGGACACACCCGACACCAAATCCTAACCACTACCCCAACCCGTCTCCTCCGTCCCTTTCAAACCCGCAGAAACTAGCCTCGCCACAACCCAGCCACCCCGCCATAACCATAACTACAATCACCACCACCCTCATTGCCACGACCATAGTCCTCACCCTTGCCACCACCTACCGAACCACCAACAACACTCAACCCAGCCCCTGTCCGTCGACTCTGAGACCAAACCTAAAATCCAGCACCCCCGCCTCCTCCGAAGCAACTCCATTCCGCAACCGCCGTTGCCATCCGACACCCCGGCCAAAACTCCATCACAGCCACCACCATCACCCCTCCTTTTCGACCACCCTGCCTCGTCAAAACCCCCGTCGACACCACAGCTAAAACCCCACGACCAACCACAGACCCCCGCCATCAACACCCTGCCACCGACATGACTCCCCCACTCTCTTCGACCACTCCTCCGTATCCCGGCCAAACTGCCACCGCCACCACCACGGAACACCAAAAGCCCACCGCCACCGGCGTCCATTGCCGGCGACCCCAAAAACTACCATCATCCAGAAAACGAAAAAGAAAAAAAACCCAAATAAAATTTATCGCCACAACGTACTCACCTCCGTCGACGCCAGCACCACCCCGACGTCCGTCGTCCTCCGTGCGCCGCCGACGACCCCGTATCTGTGCCTCCGCTCGCTGACGCCGGCCTTGCGTAGTGCAGCCGCGGTCTCCTCTGCCTCTCTGGAGTGTCACCGCCGGACCGACTTAGCCCCATCCTCATCTCCGTCGCCGTGCGCGCCTCCGCGCACGAGACCCCCACCGACCGACGACTCCCCAAACCCCCAGTCCCTTCTCCGACCAATTCCCGGCTACCTCCCAGGCCGCGCGCCCAGCCTCAGTCTCCACCCTCTTCCCGCCGCTCGTCCCCTAACCTGACTCCAGTCGCCGCCGGTCGTGCCAGTTCGCCGACGGACGCCGACCGAGCCCAGCCCCGAAACACTCGTTCTCCTTTCCTCCGCGCGCCGACCCTTGCCGACCTTAGTATCGCACCCCCGCCGCATGAAGCTCCTCCCTCCGACTTCCTTCCTCCGGATCCACCGCCCGATCGTCGACCAGAGCCTCCGCTCCACCGCCTTTCAAAACCCTCCGCCTCCAAACGCCGCGCCCTCCCCCGCGTGCGCCGAGACCGACCACCGCCGCCGTGCCAGCGCCTCCGCGCACCGCCCCCATCTCCCGATCGCTCCGCTCTCTCTCCCCTCGCTTCACTCTCTCTCCCCCTCTTGGATTCTTTCTTCCCTCTTTTCTTCGGGAACAGCAGCGAGTAGTCCCTCTTTCCTTCGGGAACAGCAGTAGTAGTCACTGCTGCTGGGTTCATTATTTTTATTTTTATATTTTTTATTTGGTTTTGTTTTTTTGTTTTTTGTTTTTTTTACTTTTGTGTAAGTGATATAGTTACATATTATTACTAGGATCAGTATCACTATTATTATTATTATTATTATTATTATTATTATTATTATTATTATTATATTAATATTTTATTGCTGTTATTGGTTATTAAGTAATATTTAGTATTATTATTATCATTATTATTATTATTACTATCAATATCATTATGATTATTTATGATATCACAGTATAAGTAATTATTAGTAATAGTTATTTTTACTGATTAATATTATATGTACCTACGAACACTATGTATTATTACTGTCATTATTATTAATATTATTTTACATATATTTTTACTAAGAATTATGGTTAATTTGGTTATTATTAGAAATTGGTTTTTGGTATAATAAGGTATAGTAAGCTTTCAATATATATATGCATACAAATATTACATTTGGCTTGGCCTCATTTTAAAAATATTGTTTCGACCAATTTTATTTTTTGACGAACTTAGAGTTCTTGCCAGAAATGATTTTTCTTAAGTCTTTTTTTTTCTTTTTCATAAATATTATTTTACTAATAAAATCTAATTTTCAAATATTATAAGTATTTTCAAATATTAGCATCTATATTATTTTAACATTTTCCTTCGATTTTCTCTTTCCATGACTAAGCCCGTTATTCCTATCCTCCTACCAATTCTATCCTTCCCCCTATCAACCCCAACTAAATTGACCGTTTTGGACCCGATGCACCGGTCTGTACCACCAACAGAGGTCTCCTTGTGTAGTTGTTGCACCAAAGTCGTAGTTCATGCAACCATGATCATCGCAGCACACCAGGCGCCCTACCAGGCAAGACACCTTGCCATTTGCTATTTATTTATTTTAGCTCATATTTTATGCATTATTTATTTTCTTTATGCAAAATAAGCTGTGATACATGGCATAACTGTTAGAACTTACTGTTCATTTATATTTCCTGCTGTGTATTATTTTTCTTACAAATTAAACCTAGATTTAAGGGACCACCTTGTGTGTTGCATTCATTGGCCTTGACACGTTGCAAACACGAAGTTGTGTGTCGCATATAGAACACGGAAGTGCGTGTTTGGCTGGCCACCAGTACGTACAAGCCGTACGATAGGAATAACCGCTAATAGAGGTTGCATGCTAGTTTAACTTAGCGGTTATAGAGGTTAATATTGTCGATACAACATAATAGGCATTGGGCGGGAGGACAATTCCTTAGCGTATAGGCTTCGATACACTTCCCTTGTGACCCGGACTCTCCGCTGGAGATACGGGGTTGATGACCCATGATTACTGACGGCCACTGACGATTCTGCGGAACGTCATGCTCTTCCTGATGGGGCCTCTGGTGCCCAAAGGGGGACTACGCCGATCCTATTCAGCCAGGGCCCATGCGTAGGAAGGATTGTTCTTAACAATATTTCACTTAGAATGGTAGGCTACCCTATCCGTTTGGTACGAGTACTTTTGGTTTGGGTACTTGTATCTGACCGTGGCTTGGAACAATAACTTGTCGCAGATTAGTTCGTCACATCTTGTCCTTGTTTGGTTGTAGGTGTGACTTACTACTTCGATGAGAAGGTATTGAACCTTGTTGGGGTCCGGATATCATATTGGATTCATAGCATGGAAAGATACGTCGCCGTGAATTAGTTTACCATCTCCTGTCCTTGTTTGGTTGGGGGGATGGTACGCTCGTTCAGTAGGTGCGTATTGGACTATGTTATAAATTCGATTGACTAATTTATTTGAGCAATATTTATTCAGTTTATATGGCATACTATTATGTGTCTTGTTACGTCCCTCTGAGGACCTGGTTGTCTTGCCAGGTGTGTGCTATTGTCTTTCGCAGGTGCTTTAGCTCTAGCCGTGTTCATTGCTATTTCTCGAGGATGAATGCGCTTGGATCGTCTTCGCTCGCCACTCATTTCATTTTTCTATGTACTTTTTCTTATTTTGTTGGTAGTGGATTTGTCTCCGCCTAACATATTGTATCAAGAAAAATTTATTCTCATTATATGATCTTTTATTCATTTATTCTGTGTGGATGAGATTAGTTATGGTTCTACTGTATTTTACAGCTTATGTATTTATACGAGGCTTTCATATATTGGAGTATACTTTGTATGAATACAGCTGGCATGTCTACGTTCCTAGTCCTACGTATTTTGGGACTGGGGCGTTACATGTTTTTGTGGTGGCCCACGCAGGTCAAGATAAATTGTTTGGTTACTTTACCGTACCAAACAAGCCTGCGTATAGGATTAGAAATCTAGGATCTCATCCACATACTTGACCTCTTTCCTTGACTTTATCTACCGTTTGACTCATCAATTGCATCTTGCTTGCTTCCTTCCATCCCTATTCTTATCTTTCCTTCGTGCTTACTAGAGATTGACCCTACTAGTTAGTTGTCCCAAAACACCATTAGTTTAATTCTTTAAGTTGGGTAGACTACCTTATGACCTAGCAACCCCTTTGACCTAGTGACCTATATTCGCAAGCTTATTTAGATCCTAGAATCTAGATGACCTAACCCTTCTAGCCAACCAAGGACTTGGACAAAAAGACTATAGGACAACGGTATGACTTAGAATCCTCTACCTTCTTTTAATCTAAATCTCTCGTGCCTATGTTTTTACCACTTTGACTAATTTTGCAACTATAATCTAGTTTTGCAAACTCATCCATTTATCGAGTTTGTTCATGACTTATGCTATTGAGCGGCCGCTCACTAACGTATTGTCTACTCAGAACCGGTGCATGATGGTCTGATCAACCGAGTGCACTTTGGTTCGCTTTTATTTATCGTTCTACGTGGATGGGGACATAGCTAAACTTGTCCTCTAGAGTCCCATCCGCGACTGCCTTGGCAACTCCTTTTTGAAATTATTTTTTTTTCGGTCGTCCTTGAATCATGTATTCGCATTCGATAACGCCTTCTTCGAACTCTAAATTTGTTTCGCCTTCACCAATTTTTCGAAGAACGAAGGCGTTATACTAGAACTTTCTCTAGCCTTCCTATCGGCTATGACCATTCTTACTCGATGTTGCTATATCTTCACCCTAAACCACTCGTCATTTTCTTGGCCCTATATTCGCTATCATGAACCTTCCAAGTCACTTGATTTAGGCATGAACCTAATCAATCTCTTATTCGTGCCTTAACTCGCGACCCACGTGACCATACCGTATTATCTTTCAATGAACTAGACCGCAATTTCTTACGACATGATTTTGTGAAAACCTTGTCATCGTTGGATCCCCATTGATACCCCCTTGTGTCCTCTCACCCCCCTACGAATTCTTAATTTCAAGGACGAAATTCTTTTAAGTTGGATAGGATGTAAAACCCCTAAATTTCTACTATATTTTTTTATTATTAAATTTGCATGGATTTAAAATTTTGTATTGTACGCCACGTAGTCGTATTATACGTCGCGCTCGAAATTTTATTTTTCGTGATTGCTCGACGAGTGCGAATATGTGCGAGCGTACACATTTTTGGAAAAACATTTTTTTTTTCTATTTTTATTGTTTCAAGAAAATATATATAATAATTATTTTAGCTATCAAAATCCTAAATTCATAATTTTATTTTTGAAAAGCTTTTTGACAGTTATACTAATAAAATATATTCTAATAAAATGGTACGATAGAAAAGTGTATATTTGTAATATTATTTGCGCATACATATTTCGTAATTAATTATTAGTTTATTTTGACAAATAATAATGTAATTTTCGAAATTATTATTTATAGTATTTTTGAAAAATATATTTCGAAATTATTGTGGAGATTTAAATCGTGATTTGAACTTATGTATTTATTTAAATAGTTAAATAATTAAAATTTGAATTATTGATTTGATTTTAAACTAAGGGAATTAAATTAGATTTAATTGGATTTGGATTTGGATTTGATTTGATTGATTTAAATTAAATTGCAAGCTATCTATTTTGGGTTTAAACTACTCCTAATGCTTATCCAATTGGGAATTCCCACATCCTATAAATAGGCAGGTACTCCTCCAATTCATTATTCACCCACAACAATTATCCTCCACAAATGTGTCGTGCGATCGTGTCTGTGTACATCCGTTCTTATTCCAATATATTTACATATACATTTATGTTCTCGTGTCGGACACACCCGACACCAAATCCTAACCACTACCCCAACCCGTCTCCTCCGTCCCTTTTAAACCCGCAGCAACTAGCCTCGCCACAGCCCGGCCACCCCGCCATAACCACAACTACCATCACCACCACCCTCATCGCCACGACCATAGTCCTCACCCTTGCCACCACCAACCGAACCACCAACGACACTCAACCCAGCCCCTGTCCGTCGACTCCGAGACCAAACCCAAAATCCAGCACCCTCGTCTCCTCCGAAGCAACTCCATCCCGCAACCGCCGTTGCCATCCGACACCCCGGCCAAAACTCCATCACAGCCACCACCATCACCCCTCCTTTCTGACCACCCTGCCTCGTCAAAACCCCCGCCGACACCACAGCCAAAACCCTACGACCAATCACAGACCCCCGCCATCAACACCCTGCCACCGACACGACTCCCCCACTCTCTTCGACCACTCCTCTGTATCCCGGCCAAACCGCCACCGCCACCACCACGGAACACCAAAAGCCCACCGCCACCGGCGTCCATTGTCGGTGACCCCAAAAACCACCATCATCCAGAAAACGAAAAAGAAGAAAAACCCAAATAAAATTTATCGCCACAACGTACTCACCTCCGTCGACGCCAGCACCACCGCGACGTCCGCCGTCCTCCGTGCGCCGCCGACGACCCCGTATCTGTGCCTCCGCTCGCTGACGCCGGCCTTGCGTAGTGCAGCCGCGGTCTCCTCCTCCTCTCTGGAGTGTCACCGCCGGACCGACTTTGCCCCATCCTCATCTCCGTCGCCGTGCGCGCCTCCGCGCACGAGACCCCCGCCGACCGGCGACTCCCCAAAACCCTAGTCCCTTCTCCGACCTATTCCCGGCCACCTCCCAGGCCGCGGGCCCAGCCTCAGTCTCCACCCTCTTCCCGCCGCTCGTCCCCTAACCTGACTCCAGTCGCCGCCGGTCGCGGCAGTCCGCCGACGGACGCCGACCGAGCCCAGCCCCGAAACCCCCGTTCTTCTTTCCTCCGCGCGCCGACCCTTGCCGACATTAGCATCGCACCCCCGCCGCCTGAAGCTCCTCCCTCCGACTTCCTTCCTCCGGATCCACCGCCCGATCGTCGACCAGAGCCTCCGCTCCACCGCCTTTCAAAACCCTCCACCTCCAAACGCCGCGCCCTCCGCCGCGTGCGCCGAGACCGACCACCGCCGCCGCGCCAGCGCCTCCGCAAGCCGCCTCATCTCCCGACCGCTCCGCTCTCTCTCCCCTCGCTTCACTCTCTCTCTCTCTCCCTCTTGGATTCTTTCTTCCCTCTTTTCTTCGGGAACAGCAACGAGTAGTCCCTCTTTCCTTCGGAAACAGCAGTGAGTAGTCACTGCTGCTGGGTTCATTGTTTTTATTTTTATATTTTTTATTTGGTTTTGTTTTTTTATTTTTTTTGTTTTTTTTACTTTTGTGTTAGTGATATAGTTACATATTATTACTAGGATCAGTATCACTATTATTATTATTATTATTATTATTATTATTATTATCATTATTATTATTATATTAATATTTCATTGCTGTTATTGGTTATTAAGTAATATTTAGTATTATTATTATCATTATTATTATTATTACTATCAATATCATTATGATTATTTTGATCTCACAGTATAAGTAATTATTAATAATAGTTATTTTTACTGATTAATATTACATGTACCTATGAACACTATATATTATTACTGTCATTATTATTAATATTATTTTACATATATTTTTACTAAGAATTATGGTTAATTTGGTTATTATTAGAAATTGGTTTTTGGTATAATAAGGTATAGTAAGCTTTCAAAATATATATGCATACAAATATTACATTTGGCTTGGCCTTATTTTAAAAATATTGTTTCGACCAATTTTATTTTTCGACGAACTTAGAGTTCTAGCCAGAAATGATTTTTCTTAAGTCTTTTTTCTTTTTCTTTTTCATAAATATTATTTTACTAATAAAATCTAATTTTCAAATATTATAAGTATTTTCAAATATTAGCATCTATATTATTTTAATATTTTCCTTCGATTTTCTCTTTCCATGACTAAGCTCGTTATTCCTATCCTCCTACCAATTCTATCCTTCCCCCTATCAACCCCAACTAAATTGACCGTTCTGGACCCGATGCACCGGTCTGTACCACCAACAGAGGTCCCCTTGTGTAGTTGTTACACCAAAGTCGCAGTTCATGCCACCATGATCATCGCAGCACACCAGGCGCCCTACCAGGCAAGACACCTTGCCATTTGCTGTTTATTTATTTTAGCTCATATTTCATGCATTATTTATTTTCTTTATGCAAAATAAACTGTGATACATGGCATAACTGTTAGAACTTACTGTTCATTTATATTTCCTACTGTGTATTATTTTTCTTACAAATTAAACCTAGATTTAAGGGACCACCTTGTGTGTTGCATTCATTGGCCTTGACACGTTGTAAACACGAAGTTGTGTGTTGCATGTAGAACACGGAAGTACGTGATTGGCTGGCCACCAGTACGTACAAGCCGTGCGATAGGAATAACAGCTAATAGAGGTTGCATGCTAGTTTGACTTAGCGGTTATAGAGGTTAATGTTGTGGATACAACATAATAGGCATTGGACGGGGAGGACAATTCCTTAGCGTATGGGCTTCGATACACTTCCCTTGTGACCCGGACTCTCTGCTGGAGATACGGGGTTGATGACCCATGATTACTGACGGCCACTGACGATTCTGTGGAACGTCATGCTCTTCCTGATGTGGCCTCTGGTGCCCAAAGGGGGACTATGCCGATCCTATTCATCCAGGGCCCATGCGTAGGAAGGATTGTTCTTAACAATATTTTACTTAGAATGGTAGGCTACCCTATCCGTTAGGTACGAGTACTTTTGGTTTGGGTACTTGTATCTGACTGTGGCTTGGAACAATAACTTATCGCGGATTAGTTCGTCACATCTTGTCCTTGTTTGGTTGTAGGTATGACTTACTACTTCGATGAGAAGGTATTAAACCTTGTTGGGGTCCGGATACCATATTGGATTCATAGCATGGAAAGATACGTCGCCGTGAATTAGTTTACCATCTCCTGTCCTTGTTTGGTTGGGGGGATGGTACGCTCGTTCAGTAGGTGCATATTGGACTATGTTATAAATTTGATTGACTTATTTATTTGAGCAATATTTATTCAGTTTATATGGCATGCTATTATGTGTCTTGTTACGTCCCTCTGAGGACCTGGTTGTCTTGCCAGGTGTGTGCTATTGTCTTTCGCAGGTGCTTTATCTCTAGCCGCGTTCTTTGCTATTTTTCGAGGATGATTGCCCTTGGATCGTCTTCGCTTCGCTCGCCACTCATTTCATTTTTCTATGTACTTTTCCTTATTTTGTTGGTAGTGGATTTGTCTCCGCCTAACATATTGTATCAAGACAAATTTATTCTCATTATATGATCTTTTATTCATTTATTCTGTGTGGATGAGATTAGTTATGGTTCTACTACATTTTACAGCTTATGTATTTATACGAGGCTTCCATATATTGGAGTATACTTCGTATGAATACAGCTGGCATGTCTACGTTTCTAGTCCTACGTATTTTGGGACTGGGGCGTTACAGGAAGAGAGAGAGGGGAGATTTCAGGAGAGAGAGAGGTGAGAGAGGGAAAGGTGAGGGAGGAGAGAGGGAGTGGGTGAGTGATGTGAGGGGTTTGGGTTTAGATATTTTGGGAGGGGTAAATTAGGAACAACAAATCATAATAATAATACAATAAAATTCACCTCCAATAATTTAAAACAAAATTTTAACAATACCCAAATTTTAAAATCCTTGAAATACAATAATACGGTCATATACGTATTTCAAAATAGGAACATTACATCCTACCCACCTTACAAAAATTTCGTCCTCAAAATTTCAAGATTATAAAAGTAGGGTTTTCAAAACTAGTACATATATATATATATATATATATATATATCATGAAAACTCTACCCACCTTACAGAGATTAAGTAATATAACAAGAAATGAACGAAATCTCAATATGAAAACATCAAGAAGAGCAATGTCTAGCTACACGAGTCAACTCTCAGGGTAAACCCAAAATACCAAGAAATCTCGAAAATCAAATCTCACATGTACGAATTATCCCCATAAATCAGAACAAGTATAGAATGTCGAAAACAATGTCAGAAAACGTAAAATCCCAACTGCATAAAGAAAATAATAAATCCGTATAAAATCATAAAATACTGGATATCTGCCTCGTACCGATGACCGTAGTTTCCTAATATCCAAAAAATGTGTGCCATGGTCATTCTTTGCCACGCCATCCGGAATGGCTGCAAAAGATGCATCAGGGCACTATAATCGAGCGGCTGCAACCTTCGTTACCTCGCCGTCAATGTGTACTAGGGTCATCCAGTCACTCTTGACAAATACCCAAAATAAATCAAATCTACAACTCAAATGTCCAAGTCACTAAAATCATAAAATATCTAACATGATAGTTCTACAAAAATAATCAAAACTCATAGTACACATCAAATCACAATATGCATCCAAAAACACATTCAATAATCCAGATGATTTCCTAGGAAATATATCAAAACCAAAATCCATGTCAAAACATGATATATAGAAATACATCTATAATCAAAATATAATCTGAAAGAAATAATCATGATTGTGGAACTGTCCAGAATCAAAGGAGCTGAAATGATACAAGAAAATCTACTGGATACTCAACAAATGTCAAAATATCCAATCTTAAGTCCTGATAAAATCTTCATGCTGCAGCGATCAAGCCAACGCTCGAAGAGGGCGATAAGGATACTAAGTCAACACGAAGTCAATGCACGAAAGAGATAACAGAAAATCAAACAAGACGAAACACCGGTAGAGAATCCAGAACCCAAGATAAGTAATCTAGTAACTCAAAGATAAGACCAGACATCGTCTTACCCGATAAGGTGATCGACATGACCAACGACAGGACCATGTCTCTCAAAACAAGGAATAAAGGTAGATAACAACGAATAAGACAAGACAAGGCAAGATAGGTCCAGGTAGAGATGGGGACCAGTTTATAAGATCAAGGGAGCAAAGGACGAGTGTAACAAGTGGGAATACCAAGGGATAGTGGAATGAGATCAATAATCATGTGATACCCAACAAAATCTCAAAATAAGACCTGTATGGGCCACCACTAAAACCATGTAACACCCCAGTTTCGGAATACGAGGACGTACACGGCCAGCTACACCGTATAAGGTACGAGTATGCTATACGGTGATGACGGCTGTCCAGTCTGGTTGGGTATCCTAGCATGCAATCAATCTATGGCCTAAATTCGATCTCATATCTACAGGAAAAATCACAATGAAACAATATCAAAAGAGATAATCATATGAAAAACAGGAAATACTCATATGAAAATCTGGAATCTACAGTACAGGATAATAATGTAGACAAGTATACCTTCCCA
This sequence comes from Iris pallida, assembly GCA_029216955.1. Lineage (NCBI taxonomy): Eukaryota > Viridiplantae > Streptophyta > Magnoliopsida > Asparagales > Iridaceae > Iris > Iris pallida. The sequence goes on from JANAVB010035619.1 coordinate 2,433,685, forward strand.
CAGTTTCTAGCATAGTCGGGAACTGAAGCACATCCTCCAAGTCGAGTCTGGAAGATCCACAGGGTCGGTCTCAGGCAATCTGGGAACAATCCTGGGTTGGTCAGGCCAACCGCACCAAGTACCAGAAGAGAAGGCTCAAGGACGGGCGAAGAAAACCAGCAGGATAAAATATGACAAGAATAACATCTAAAAACAGTAAATAAAGGTAAGGGATCGTGCGGTACCAACGCACGATAACAATCCACAAGTATAGTGAAGCTAACACAATCACAATCTTCATAGCATCCACTAACACCTGCACTGCCAGCTGGAAATCAATATCAGCTGGCTGGCAGGCAACAAGCCAAACAACACAGAAGGACAAGCGGCCACACAATGCCTACGGCTTGCTATTATTAGCTAACTAGGGTTATCACAGGCCTAATTACTAACATGATGTAATGGGATTTCAAAGTCCAGCTCCTGCTTGCTACTACCCGAATGGCCCCAATGTCACGACCCATACCCTAGAGTTAGGGCACGAGAAGTGGGTACATCCAGCCTACGCTGCAGTGTCGGCGGTAGAACGCTGTCCTAGGTCTCATGCATCTAACAGTATAAGGCTAATCAGTTTATACTTCCCGAATGGGGGTGACATAGCAGATACAGACTCAATCACATCTAAGGTAGAGCATGATAAGGATAGATAAAACATAAAATCCAAAAGAGGTACAACAGAGAGAAATCTAAGTGTCTAAGATACACAAATCCAAAAATACATCTCAAATCTCCAAACTAAGATACAGTAATCCATAAAGTAAATACAACTCCAGACAATTGAAAATAGCTAACTAAACAACCTCTAATGTGTCTCCTCTAGGCTAGCAGGCAATCTCCAAACTATCTGTAAAATTTATCAACGGGTCCAGTCAGGACAGGAGCGAGTACAGTACATCTCAACAATATCATAACAGGTTAGAAAATATAAACATGCTAGAGAGTAAGATACAGGATCTGAAGAAATAACATGATGAAAAAGAGAGAGACTGTAAGTAAATAGCTACACTATATAGAGAACTATCAGTGACTAGTGATTCAGAGCACAAGATGGTTATGTAAACGGCACGATGTTGTACACGAGTAATCTACAGAGGTTGTACACGAGTAATCTACTGGATTGATTACATAACCACTTCTACTCCCCTGTCCCAATCAATACACAAGGATCTAGATATGATATGTTATTGCACACGAAGTATAGTCGCACACGAGATCATGTGAATACATGAATATACACGATTTTACACGATTTGTACACGAATGTCACGAATACAAGGAGTACACGATGCTCACGATAAAGTACACGAACACGAATACCCGATGTATCCGCTAAGGGGATAACATCGCACAATAAGATCCATATAGTACTAATCCATGTTTCCAACGTGTCAGCATCATGTAAAGTAATCTAAAGCAGGAAATATAATCCTAAACAAGATATGAAATAATCAGAGAATGTAGTCGCCTGGTGTCTGAATGTCCAAAGTAAATATACTGTCCGAGGAGAGGTATCTGGCTCCTAATCAGAACAACACAAGTCACAACATGTCCAGAAGGGTAATATAAAGCACTACAATGCATTCTACATGAATCTAGGTCAAACTAGGCCAAAGTCAACCCTTGGTCAACTCTGGTCAACTGCACTAGTCAAACTAGGTCAAACTAGGTCATGTCCTAACCCAGCAAGTCTTACTAGGCCTAACCAAGACTATCCTAGCAAGCACACTTCAATACAAGGCTATACAAGCTAACATACACCCAACTCTATATAGCATGCAATTATTTACTCAAATATGCAAGAATTCACATTGGATATACACTAGGTAATCTATTACTTTAAGCTATATATGTCTACACATATATACACATGCATATATTGGTATTCAACATTAGGTCTATAATCATGGTATTTCAAATGGCTGTATAAACTTATATATTACAATACAATATGCTAACATATATATAATATACATACATAGCTAAGTTAACTATGTTCATAAATACTTATTTAAGAGGCTATGTGTGTGTATGTGAACATGGTAAAGGGGCAAGTGTGGGTTAAATGGGCATACATAGTGTATACATATCAAAGAGTGTCAAAGTGTAAGTGAACAAAGTGTCAAGTATGATAGTGTCAACATAGTGTAAGGGGTACATGAGGTAATATAGGATTTATGTTAACATAGAATATTATATCTCATTAACTTGTATATTACATATTACAACTATTATTATATTACATTCATGCTTGCATTCATTCATCATTTATTTATTCTCTTGCACTACTATATGCACCATACATTACATACTATGGAACCTACATATTCATTACAAGCCATACTTATACATGCTTACATTAGATAGGATAATTACACCTCATACATTATTTATTTAACCATTTACTCATGCTTGCATTCTCTATTTAATTACATAATGTATATATATTAACATGGGTTAAAATCAAATAGAACATTATATTATACACAAGGGTTCACAAAATGCATATGCCGAATAGTAACTCCTACTAATAATCAATATTGTACCAACTCAGCATGAATTAAATTCTAGTATTAAAGTATGTTATAGATCTATGTGTTACCTTTCCGAAACTTCAAACGGATCGCATTTTCGTTTTCGGAAACTCCCGGAATCGCGAAAACACCGAGAACGCGTTTATCTTTCGTACAGCTGACACTCAAATAATTCTCCAGTAAGTTACAGAATGAATTAGGCCTATTAATACATGTTTTTGGAAAGCTAACTTCAATACGCTTCTATTAAAAAACGGGAGATTAAACCGAGCTTTGAGCTAGAAGTTATGATATTTCTAAGTTAGGGATGAAATTAAAAACGTGGATAAAAATCATGACGGATTGGGGTAGTTTGAGCCAAAAGAACACAAGTATATACCATAATATATCAAGAACTCACTCTCTACACTAATATATATATATATATATATATATATATATATATATATATATATATATATATATATATATATATATATATATATATATATGAGACACTATAGAACACATCTCCAATACAAAAATATGAGATTAAACATGTAATAATTCATTCATACATAACAACAACACATAGTATGTCCAAATTTGGGATTTTCCCACATGGACACAACCACAACACAAAGGACACTCCTATGACCTCCAAATGGACACGAAATGGACACAAATGGAGATACAACCATGGGGGTCATTTCTATGGGTTCAAAATAGACCTATATGCATGAAGAAATGAAAAGGAGAAGGGATTTATACCTCCCGGTAGATCGAATCGAAGAAAAGCCTTCCCCGAATGACACCGACACGTAGAGATTCCAAAAGGACACGAACGAGCTCCGAATCTCCCCAAACTTGGGTAGCTTCCTCCTTGGCTAGAATGGAGAAGGAAAGAAGAAGAGTTGGTGGTGAAATGGAAGGATTTGGTGGAGAAATTTCTAGGGATTGCTCTCTAGGAATTTGGGGAAGAACAAGAGAGAGAGTGTGGATGAGAATAATGAAATGAACTTGAGCCTATCCTCTCCCAAAGTGGCTGGCCATATGGGGCTATTTGTCCTATTATGGTAAGGTCCAAAATGCCCCCACTAACCTATTCTATGAGTATTAGGAAAGGGCTAATTGGTTGGGGCTAAATTAGTCATTCTAAAGTCTCTAATCACACTAACCTTATCCATAATAATTAGTCTAACCTCTAACTAAAATATTTCTATCATGTGGACTAAAATTAATATCATGTGGGCCATGCCTAACTAGTGTGTGGGTCCCACTAGAGTCAAACTACCCCCAGGTCCCCGTTTCAAGTCGGATTGAGTTGAAATTCGAACCCGACTCAAATAACCCTAAAACAATATCATAAATAATAAAATAATATCAAAATAATTCAAATAGGTCAAATGCAAAAATATTCTTAGGTCAAAAATGATATTAAAATATCATAATCATATGGTTAGGCTCTAGGTCAAACAGTCTCTAGGGTTTTACTAGCAAAACGTCAAAACCACAAGTCATTAATTTAAATAATTTTAAAATGATTTTAAATCACCAAAAATTATATCATGAATTAAATATCATTATGAAAATAATTAAAAACATAAAATTTCAAAATTAACCTCATTTGGGAAACTGGGTGCTACAACTCTACCCACCTTAGAAAAATTTTGTCCTCGAAATTTAAGATCGATAGTACACCTTCTAGAGCCTCTAACCTACCCAATATCTAAGGTAACACTTCCTAACACTGGAATAATAAACGGACATCTAAAAAGTGTCAATCTAGGAATACCTCCAATACTGCTCTGTTGTACGGCGGTAATGGAACTTCAATAAAATATGGACTGGAACCTATATCCAATGGACTGGACCTATTTTAAAGTGGTCTTAACTAAGGATGAAAAGGAACTGATCATAGGCTATAGGTATGCTCAAACTATTTTTTTCCTATTAACCATCTATTAATACATTCTATTACCATAGGAACGATGCATTACTAAGACATATAGGCCCCTATCTCTCATAACACATTTATACTCACCAAAAGACTAGTACATCCTATCAAGGCTGACACTATAATCTCTCATAAATCTCATAAGCTACATGTTTATAGACACACATCCCCACAACAAGGACTAACATATATATCTACAACAGATACTAATGGGGTGACGTCCCTATTTCCCAACAATCAAGGTCTTAAGAAAATTTATCTAAATCATGCAATTTGAAGGAATAGTATACAAGATCAGGGCATACCATAGCAGTTAGAAGTCTCACCTAGGTACACTAATCATTCTAGGTCAAAACAGTACTATGGTATCAACACACAAACAATCTAGGGTGTCCTAATTGGAAAGGTAAGGGAACAACAATCATCAAGGTTGTAGGGCTGTCTACCATCCTATATAAAAATTGGTCATTAACAAGCAACTAAGAAATTATTAAAAGGTTACTATTCCATAAAATGGCAAAAATTGAAAATTTAGGCACAACAAATCACAAATAGATTTTTGTCTTGACACGATCTAAGTTGATCAATTTTGAGATAAAACGAGATTTGGGCAAGAAGAAAAATCAATGAAATCAAAGTATGAGCACGAGCATCCAATGATGGAGATTCAGGTCATGATTAAATTTAATTCGACTGAGTACGAATACGAGGTTCATAGGCGATGAAAAAATTTCAAGGAGAATTGTCAAGGCTGTCGCGAATGAGACTCTAGGGTCAAGTTTAACTATGTCTCCATTCTCGTAGATTGATACATAAAAAAGCGAACCAAAGTGCAATAGGTTGATCAGACCATCATGTACCGGTTCTGATTAGACAATATATTAGTGGGTGGCCACCCAATAAAATATGTCATGACCAAGCTCGAAAATAGATAAGCTTGCAAAACTAAGGCTAATTTAGCAGCACAAGATATATGGGTGGTAATGATGAAAGGAATTACATAGTCCAAGTTTCTTAACCAACGGGTCAAGTAATCAGATAAGGTACAAGGTTAAGCATCTAAGGAAACAAGTAGAACACCATCACATGTCGGGTCGAAAGAATTGAGTCAAGGCTGGATTTCTAATTGAAATAAGAAGAAATTTAGTATAATAGTAGAGGTTATAGTTTAGCCAGTTGACCAGAAAATTATATCAAGAAAATAGAGTACAAGAAGACGGGTTTTAGTGGGACATGATATACCTACACGAAGGTGAGCTCGTCTAGTCTTGCATATAAGATTTGTTGGAGGGTAACAGCTAGTATTACATTCCGAATATCAAAGTCACGATAAGGAACGTTAAGGATCTCAATTAGAAAGTGGGAGTTCAAGAGGTGGTAATTAATGCACAAAAATAATGAAGATCGAGTTAGTCATCTGCTTCCGATACTCTTAAGTTCATCTGGTCATAACTTGCCAATCATATCTTTACCTCATCAGTCTCCATATAAAAATTTAACCTTTACTTAAACCCTTACCATGACAACCGTAGGTAATTCCCAATTTCCAAACACCACTCGTGAAGCACAGCCCTCACATTTAGGAATCAACATTAACCATTTATTTAAATTTCCAAGTTCTTTCACCTTGTCTTAAATTTGACCCAAAACCTCTAAATCCCGTTTACGAATTCCTTGAACTTGTTCAACTTGTTCTCCTCGTATTATTTAATTTAAATCTCTAGGCCTTACAAAACTTATCTTTCATCATAAAATCAACTTCCGTATTTTTTTCGACATACACCCTTGAATATTATTCTCCTAAAAATATTTCACAACAATCTCTAAACTTCCATAACTTTGTGCTCTCTCTATCCCTAGTCATTTCCTTGCAACATCTTGTTTAATATCCTTATTAAACACAATTAACTTCTCTTTTCCATTACTAACCTTCTACATAGCCTCAGAGTAAAAGTTTTCCCCAGAATCAATAACCAAGATTTTCTAAGTTCTCAAAACTAGGTTGACCTTTGATATCCTCATTAGTTTTGAATACACCTATAAACTATCTCATAACCCCAAAATTTCTCTAAATGTAATTGTTTCCAGATTGGCAGTATACATCTCCTTATTCTATTCGAGACCTTTACCACATTTCTATCTCAAGTTTCCATATGGAACACTCCATATTTGATTTCCTTTAGATTATCATAAAATAACCAGTTACGTCTTCTCTGAGCTACATAATTCACGTTAATTCCTTAGCCTTCCCCATGCAAAAGATACGAAGATTCAAGGGTTTGCGAAGTACATCTGGTAGGGACGACAAGATATGGGTAATTAATGTAATGAGACAGAGTTTAAGATAAGAGGTAAATAAGAATGCAAGGGAATACTGGCGAGAAAGAATAATGAAGATATGTTCCTTCTCATCGGTTCAAACGAGAGGAACCCATTAAGCTTAAATTCAATAGCAAGGAATGAGGGTGAATCCAAACAAGAGGAAAAGGAATTCCAATTGAAGTTCAAAATGAGTTTCTCAGGGGTCGTCCCAGAAATCTCTCAAAGAATCCTAAGTGTGATTGAGTACCTTGGATTTAAAAATATTAATCTAAATACAAAATTAAATCAACAACTACAAAATTTTATCAAAATCATCAACTAATACCAGGATTCAAAGTTCTATAATGAATCCACAAAATCAAATTCAAATCAAGGAAAAAGGTGAATCAAAACAAGGAAAAGGAGTTTAAATCGGAATTCAAAATAAGATTCTCAAGGGTCATCCCAGGAATCTCTCAAGGAATCCTAACAGTGATTGAGTATCCTCTCATCCTAACATCTTAATTTATATATCCTATAGCAGGCTCGTAGTAGTACAACTAAGTCGTTGCGCTACTACGAAATCACACTAATGTGAATCTCGACCTACATGGGCCACCACTAAAAACGTGTCACGACCCGTACCCTAGAGTTAGGGCACGAGAAGTGGGTACGTCCAGCCTACGCCGCAGTGTCGGCGGTAGAACACTGTCCTAGGTCTCATACATCTAACAATATAAGGCTAATCAGTTTATACTCCCCGAATAGGGGTGACATAGCAGATACAGACTCAATCACATCTAAGGTAGAGCATGATAATGATAGATAAAACATAAAATCCAAAAGAGGTACAACAGAGAGAAATCTAAGTGTCTAAGATACACAAATCCAAAAATACATCTCAAATCTCCAAACTCAGATACAGTAATCCATAAAGTAAATACAACTCCAGACAATTGAAAATAGCTAACTAAACAACCTCTAATGTGTCTCCTCTAGGCTAGCAGGCAATCTCTAAGCTATCTGTAAAATTTATCAACGGGTCCAGTCAGGACAGGAGCGAGTACAATACATCTCAACAATATCATAACAGGTTAGGAAATATAAACATGCTAGAGAGTAAGATACAGGATCTGAAGAAATAATATGATAAAAAAGAGAGAGACTGTAAGTAAATAGCTACACTATATAGAGAACTATTAGTGACTAGTGATTCAGAGCACAAGATGGTTATGTAAACGGCACGATGTTGTACACGAGTAATCTACAGAGGTTGTACACGAGTAATCTACTGGATTGATTACATAACCACTTCTACTCTCCGCCCCAATCAATACACAAGGATCTAGATATGATATATTATTGCACACGAAGTATAGTCGCACACGAGATCATGTGAATACATGAATATACACAATTTCACACGATTTGTACACGAATGTCACGAATACAAGGAGTACACGATGCTCACGATAAAGTACACGAACACGAATACCCGATGTATCCGCTAAGGGGATAACATCGCACAACAAGATCCATATAGTACTAATCCGTGTTTCTAACGTGTCAGCATCATGTAAAGTAATCTAAAGCAGGAAATATAATCCTAAACAAGATATAAAATGATCAGAGAATGTACTCGCCTGGTGTCTGAATGTCCAAAGTAAATATACTGTCCGAGGAGAGGTGTTTGGCTCCTAATCAGAACAATACAAGTCACAACATGTCCAGAAGGGTAATATAAAGCACTACAATGCATTCTATATGAATCTAGGTCAAACTAGGCCAAAGTCAACCCTTGGTCAACTCTGGTCAACTGTACTAGTCAAACTAGGTCATGTCCTAACCCAGCAAGTCTTACTAGGCCTAACCAAGACTATCCTAGCAAGCACACATCAATACAAGGCTATACAAGCTAACATACACCCAACTCTATATAGCATGCAATTATTCAATACTCAAATAGGCAAGAATTCACATTGGATATACACTAGGTAATCTATTACTTTAAGCTATATATGTCTACACATATATACACATGCATATATTGGTATTCAACATTAGGTCTATAATCATGGCATTTCAAATGGCTGTATAAACTTATATATTACAATACAATATGCTAACATATATATAATATACATACATAGCTAAGTTAACTATGTTCATAAATACTTATTTAAGAGGCTATGTGTGTGTATATGAACATGGCAAAGGGGCAAGTACGGGTTAAATGGGCATACATAGTGTATACATATCAAAGAGTATCAAAGTGTAAGTGAACAAAGTGTCAAGTGTGATAGTGTCAACATAGTGTAAGGGGTACATGAGGTAATATAGGATTTATGTTAACATAGAACATTATATCTCATTAACTTGTATATTGCATACATTACATCTATTATTATATTACATACATGCTTGCATTCATTCATCATTCATTTATTCTCTTGCACTACTATATGCACCATACATTACATACTATGGAACCTACATATTCATTACAAGCCATACTTATACATACTTACATTAGATAGGATACTTACACCTCATACATCATTTATTTAACCATTTACTCATGCTTGCATTCTCTATTTAATTACATAATGTATATACATTAACATGGGTTAAAATCAAATAGAACATTATATTATACACAAGGGTGTACAAAATGCATATGTCGAATAGTAACTCCTACTAATAATCAATACTGTACCAACTCAGTATGAATTAAATTCTAGGATTAAAGTATGTTATAGATCTATGTGTTACCTTTCCGAAACTTCAAACGGATCGTATTTTCGTTTTCGGAAACTCCCGAAATCGCGAAAACACCGAGAACGCGTTTGTCTTTCGTACAGCTAACACTCAAATAATTCTCCAGAAAGTTACAGAATGAATTAGGCCTATTAATACATGTTTTTGGAAAGCTAACTTCAATACGTTTCTTTTAAAAAAACGCAAGATTAAACCGAGCTTTGAGCTAGAAGTTATGACATTTCTAAGTTAGGACCGAAATTAAAAACGTGGATAAAAATCATGACGGATTGGGGTAGTTTGAGCCAAAAGAACACAAATATATAACATAATATATCAAGAACTCACTCTCTACACTAATATATATATATATATATATATATATATATATATATATATATATATATATATATATATATATATGAGACACTATAGAACACATCTCCAATACAAAAATATGAGATTAAACATGTAATAATTCATTCATACATAACAACAACACATAGTGTGTCCAAATTTGGGATTTTTCCACATGGACACAACCACAACACAAAGGACACTCCTATGACCTCCAAATGGATACGAAATGGACACAAATGGAGATACAACCATGGAGGTCATTCCTATGGGTTCAAAATAGACCTATATGCATGAGAAAATGAAAAGGAGAAGGGATTTATACCTCCCGGTAGATCGAATCGAAGAAAAGCCTTTCCCGAGCGACACCGACACGTAGAGATTCCAAAAGGACACGAACGAGCTCCGAATCCTCCCAAACTTGGGTAGCTTCCTTCTTGGCTAGAATGGAGAAGAAAAGGAGAAGAGTTGGTGGTGAAATGGAAGGATTTGGTGGAGAAATTTCTAGGGATTGCTCTCTAGGAATTTGGGGAAGAACAAGAGAGAGTGTGGATGAGAATAATGAAATAAACTTGAGCCTATCCTCTCCCAAAGTGGCTGGCCATATGGGGCTATTTGTCCTATTATGGTAAGGTCCAAAATGCCTCCACTAACCTATTCTATGAGTATTAGGAAAGGGCTAATTGGTTGGGGCTAAATTAGTCATTCTAAAGTCTCTAATCACACTAACCTTATCCATAATAATTAGTCTAACCTCTAACTAAAATATTTCTATCATGTGGACTAAAATTAATATCATGTGGGCCATGCCTAACTAGTGTGTGGGTCCCACTAGAGTCAAACTACCCCCAGGCCCCCATTTCAAGTCGGATTGAGTTAAGATTCGAACCCGACTCAAATAACCCCAAAACAATATCATAAATAATAAAGTAATGTCAAAATAATTCAAATAGGTCAAATGCAAAAATATCCTTAGGCCAAAAATGATATTAAAATATCATAATCACATGGTTAGGCTCTAGGTCAAACAGTATGATTTAAAATCACCAAAAATCATATCATGAATTAAATATCATTATGAAAATAATTAAAAACATAAAATTTCAAAATTACCCTCATTTGGGAAACTGGGTGCTACACCCAACAAAAGAAAAAGATAGATATAGCAGGCACACTGCAGTAAGATACATGTGTCCTAAAGAAGTGCCACACTCGACGGAGGGCTGGGAATGCGCTCATCTCGACGGATAGCAACAAATCCCTAGTATATATATATATATATATATATATATATATATATATATATATATATATATATATATATATATATATATATATATATATATATATAGATACATAGGGCCGGGGTCAGACAAGCAACATGTCACTGGGAAGTCCCCGTGAACTACATGATTAATCTAGTTATTAGCCTAGTCAGTTTCATTATGGATCCCTGACCGTGGTACTCAGGGATCCATGTCCTAGACATGATGCAAGACAAGATTAGACTGGTGGCTTATACAAGCACAATCAAAAGAAATCAACCACGGTGTCAAGACGGGGGTCATGCTGAGCAAGTCAGGACTGGCTGTCGTAACAGCAATCAAGAGTAAACATGCCATGTCGAGAGTACTAGTCAGGAGTGCGCCACCACGGGCCACTATCAAGAATCAAGAGTATACATGCCAGGTTTACTGTCAAGTCCAGAGTGCTAGTCAGGAGTGCACCTCTACGGGCCACTAATCAAGAATCATGACAGGTTCAGGTCATCGTGTAATACCAAGAACAAGGTCAAACCTATCAGTCACGAGAAGTCACATGCCCAAATCGTGACATGGATAACAAGTCGGGTACAAGATCAAAATCTCCACTATAATAGTTTGTCAAGTACACATGGGAACCTACAGCTCAAATCATCAAGTCGATCCATCCACCTTATCAAACTATCAGGAGTCTCCTATCTACGATGGAAATCAATATCATGTCAGGAAGGTCAATAACCAAATACCAAGCTAATCACTATAAGCAACGGTAGGCCCTCTGGCTCACAAGAATCCTCCAAGTCAATGATCACCAGCCACTAGAAAACGAGCCCCTCAACTACCAAGACATAGCAATCAAACCAGGTTTCCCAACTATCGGAATACACAAAGGTACCAGGTTTTGGGCGTTTGGGAAGTCGAGTAAAAAATCATATAATAATACCCTCGATATTCTCCTCGTTCCATAAAATATTCGAAATTACCAAAATCCAAGAATCACATAGATCCACCAAGTCAATATTCCGAGATCGTACTCTCCATAATACTCAATTCTCAGTCATATCCACAAGTCACAACTCCAAATACATAGGACAACTGTCAGCTCTATCTGACTAGACTAGGACAACCCCTAGGATGGAGGGTCAGGGGACAAGAGTCCGATAATAAATATTGCCGAAAGTGGCAAGGATTACACAGATCGCTCTGGAGCAAATCCATAACCCTTAAACTAAACAAGGACCAGGGTTGCAGACCGTCTCCCGAGTGGAACCGCTCTCCTTACGCTATTCGACGGACAATACAGATCAGGAGCTAGGCGAATGATCTAGTCTGGAGTCTACCTTGCAAGCAATGGGATCAGGTATACTATACCAAGGTAAACAGGCACGAGCCCAGTCCAGCAGACCAAAGGAATGGTTCTGCCTAATCCTTCGAACCAAATTCCCGATCGGGAATTTTGAAAGAATCCGGCAGAGTCTCCTCTGTATTCTGGACAGGAGCTCCCAGCGAGTTGGGGCTAAAATCTACTCGGCGCAACCCGCCGCAGAATCGCAGACTGAGAACACTAAGTCTCAGCTACCAGCAGCACTACGATGCGTACTGGGAACAAATCGATAGCCGAGAACCCTAAGCCCCGGCCTCCAGCAGCGCTATGAGGCGTACTGGGAAAAATCAATCGAACCCGAGACCACTAATGTCTCGGCCTCCAGCAGCACTACAATGCGTACTGGGCGCCAAGCCAACATGCATAATAATAAAATAACCACCTCACAGGGTGCACCACAACACATGTCCATAAATTCCTAACCCAAGCACATTCACCGCCACAAGTAAAGTTAGCCAAGCCGTTACCCGACCGCGAGTCGGACACGGGGCATACAGGGACAATCCATACATGTGAGTCGTGCTCGTGTCCTCGGAGGTGTGGATGACCCATCCGAGTCGGCCGATACGGTCTATCCCAGTATCGGACCAAGCTAGTCTAGGTTATCATGGCAGTTCTACTGCTAAGCTACACTACTCATAATTATACAATTTTACATTAATTAAATATAAGAAAATCCCGGAGAGAAGGTAAGAGCCGCCGATGAGCAAGGGATACTTGGCTAGAGGGCTCGGCTAGGTAAGCAAGTCTTCGGCAGTCGCGATCCAAGCTAGCACGTCAATCGAGATCCTCAGAACACACAATAAATAATCATTAGAATTAAATAATAAAATAATAACAAAATCACGAAGAATGGCACGAGGCTATACCGTACGGGTCCCACAAGTAATACAGGGATCAGGTACGGAAACCGAGGTCGCGGATCGATACGGACATATAAATCGAGATATGCACGTATACGGGACACGCACGAGAATCGAGATGGCACGAATATTGAGATAAACGGGAAACACGTGCACATAAATCGAGACATGTACGTAGATCGAGAAAATCATGAATATCAGAATGATCCACGAATCATGCGACATGCAAATCGAGGCGAGCACGTAAATCGAAATGACCTAAAGTCCAAGGAGCACATAAATCGATACGACACACAAATCGAGGTACGCACGTAAATTGATGCGGTACGAGAATCAAGAAAGGCACAAAGGCCGAGGCACAAAAAATAAGACGGTGCACAAACCGAGATGGCACGTTGCCCGAGGCAGCATGGGGCTCGAGTCGTCCTGCTGCCCAAGGCAATACGTAGATCTAGGTGCACAGAAACCAAGAATGCATGCAAATCGAGGCGCACGCAACCGAGGCACGTACAGAACACGGCGCACGCAGACCGAGCATCGCACTGCTCGAGGTAGTGCGTGCATTGAGGCACGTGGCCCGAAGAGCACGCAGCCCGAGGCTGGCTCGCTGCTCGAGCAGCGCAGGGCCCAAGGGCGTCCCGTCGCTCGAGGCTGGCGCTGTGCTCGCGACGGGCACGGCGGCTCGTCGGACAGAAGGAAAGAGGGAGAGGAGGAGCAGATCTATAGAGGAGAAGAGCCGTCAGGGTCGGCCAGGCTCCGGCGGAGGGGAGGAGACAGAGAGGGGAGGCCGGAGGAGCTTACCGGGGTCAATCGGGCCGGGGCAGCTCCGCGACAGAGAAGAACAGCAGCAGCAGCAGGAGCTCCGGCCAGGCAGGCCGGGAAGAGGGCGGCGGCCACGAGTGGTGGTGGTCGCGGCGGAGGGAGGACGGGGGCCGCAGAGGAGAGACGACGGCGACGCGGCTCCTGGAAGAGGGGGCGAAGGAGGAGGAGAAGAAGACGATGGTGGTGGCGGCGGTGGCTGGCAGTCGTGGTGGTGGCGGCTGATGGCGGAGATCACGATGATGGTAGAGGAGACGACGATGATGGTGGTACTGGTGGGGAATGTGGCCGGAGATGGAGGGAGGGTCGGAGATCGAGTGGGGAGGAGGAGGAGACATGAAGCGAGCGAGAGAGAGAGTGAGGGAGGAGAGAGGGGGAGCTCGGGAAGGGGACTGGGGAGAGGGAGGAAGAGTGAGGAAGAGAGAGAGCTGAGAGAGAGAAGGGATTTGGGGGGTTCTCCAGGGAAGAGAGAGGGGAGATTTCGGGAGAGGGAGAGGTGAGAGAGGGAAAGGTGAGGAAGGAGTGAGGGAGTGGGTGAGTGATGTGAGGGGTTTGGGTTTAAATATTTTGGGAGGGGTAAATTAGGAACAACAAATCATAATAATAATACAATAAAATTCACCTCCAATAATTTCAAACAAAATTTTAACAATACCCAAATTTTAAAATCCTTGAAATACAATAATACGGTCATATACGTATTTCAAAATAGGAACATTACAGTTGAAGATGCCCCGTGTCGTTGCTTTTGCTATCATCCGTATAGCTGAATTGTTGTTCGGGTCCTTTACTAAAAAGTATTGGACTCTCGCCTTTCTTACGAGCGGGAACAATACGATATGAATCTTTTGGGTGTTCAAATGAAACTTCTATTTGAAGAGACTGTACAACTCCCATTGTAAATGACTGAAAGCTATCTAACATGTCCAAATAGCATTTAGCATGATAAATAACATCAATATACTGAAAAGTAGATGCTTTTTTATTGATTTCTATATTTGTATTTACAGCAGGACCTTTAGCCTTAGCAGGCTTGATCAGATTGATTACAAGAGGGGGAGAGGAAGAACGTGGAGGAGGATTGGCTTTGTTACGACGGAGGTCGATAACAAGCGGCTCAGAAGAGGTGAGCTCTCTTTTGTCCTTGTTATGAGTTAAATCGATAACAAGGGGCTCGAAGTGAGCTGCTTTTTATCCTTGTTATGACGTAAGTTAATAACAAGTGGCTCAGAAGAGGTGAGCTCCCTTTGATCTTGATCATCAATTGATTGCTTCTGGACTGGCAAGTGAATAGCCAATGGTTTGGAGGATTGAGGACGAGAAACACGCCCTTTGACAGGAATGATAAGGGTATCATTAGGCACTATTTCTTGCTCTTCTTCAGTGTCCAAAGACAGGACAACCTTCATGAATTCATCCTTGTACATACGAGCATCGTTGTAATATGCTTCGACGCCTTTGAAAGGATAGAGATCCGCAACATCCTTTTGCACCTCTTTATTGTCATCAACATATTTAAAACATTGATGGAGAGTCGAAGGGACAATGTTATGCTCGTGCAGAAATGGTCTTCCCAACAAAGCATTGTAAGAACAACCATGATTGTCAATGATGTAGAAGGTAACCTTTGTGCGAAGATTGCCTATTTGGAGTTTTAGGCGAATCTTGCCCAGAGGCTCACTCCTTCCCTGATTGAACCCAAGGATGGTGGTGATTGTACTGGAGAGATTATACACTGGGATCTTTAGTGCATCCAACATTATCTTCGGCATAATGCTGAGAGCAGACCCTGGATCTATCAGAATACGATCGACTTTCATCGAGTCGACGTATCATGTATAGTAGAGAGGACGGTCGTGCCTGTTGTCTTCCATCAGCATATCATCCTGTGTGAAAGTTATATTTGGAATTAACTCCAACACACTATGGCAATGGAGGCAAGAGACTGGCTCTACTTTCGGCTTCTTCAGAAGAGCTAAACAAGTTTCAGCTTGCATGAGAGCTTTGCTCAGAGTTTCCCGAGTCTCTTTGGAGAGGCGTAAAAGCTCCAAAATGGACAACCGGGCCGGTGTATTGGCCAGTTGAGCTAAGATATCAAAGTTGTAAGGCTTTTCAAGTCCAGAAGGAAATGTCTTCTTCAAAGGTTTGTCGAAGCGGACTTGTTGTTTGCCTTTGTCAGCTACCGTCGGCTTGGAAGGAGTAGACTCTACAACCGGTGAGGATGCAGTAGGAATATCCTCAGTAGAAGCAGGCTGCACTGTAGCAGGCTCAGAAGAAGAAGCAGGATTCTCTTGGGCTTCGGCGTAATCCTTTAGACAGGCTTTCCCTGATCTGGTGCCGAGCAGGATTTCTTCATCAATTATGGGGTCAAAAGACACCATATTGCAAATCTTTGTCTTGTCTTTGAAGCGGTCTTTCTTCTTGGAGGAAGAGGAAAGTTCAAACTCTGAAGCAAGATCAGGATGGATCCACATAATCTTGCTATTGTCAAGAGACAAGGGGACAAGACCTTCATTTCGTGGAGGAGGAAGATTCTCAATCTCAATAGTAGCTTTGGGGATAGAAATGACACCATGCTGCACCATCTGGGGCAAAAAGTTACCGAATTGAACTGAGACCATATTTGTAGTAACAGTCTTCTCGTCTTGTTGCAGAGTGACAACACCAGCGTTGACCAACTCCTGGATTTTATCTTTGAGCACATAACATGCTCGAGTGGGATGTCCGATGAACCTGTGATAGACACAGTACTTGGGATGATCAGTCTTACCGACTTTATCGGGCTTCTTTGGATCTGGAAGTTGGATTTTATTGCTTTTGATTAAGCAATCAAAGATGCTAGCAGTGTCATTCTCGTCAAAGAAATATTCTACTTTAGGACGAGGTTCTCTCGGTGGAGGTACTGAAGGAGTAGAAGTGGACGTAGGAGGAGCTATGTTGACCGCCAGAGATTCTTTATTCTTGTTCAAATTGATATTTAAAGTTTTTTCCCTTGTGGTTGTTCTGGCGATTGCCACCACCCGATGTCTGATGTTCATCCCAGTCGGGGTTAGACATTTGTACCCCTAACTGCTTGAATTTGTCGGCGTTAACTTCAGCTGCTTTAACGTTGACAATGAAGGATGGCCAATCTTGAAACTGAGTTGACCCTGTCCACATGCTGATGATAGGCAACAGATTTGCCTTGCAGGTGTCTTTGGTGACAGCAGCCGGAGTTCCAGGAGGCATTTTCAAAGCTTCCCAGCGGAATCTTTCAATAAAACTCTCAGCAGTTTCATTGTGCCTTTGTTTGATTTTATTGAGGGCTGACATAGTTATGTCACTGATCCCCTCATAAAATCATTCCAAGAAGATTTGCTTTAAGCCAGAGAAGAGGTGATACAACCATCGGGCAAGCTTCTATACCAATCGTATGCTACGCCAGCTAAACAGCCAACGAATACTCTGGTAAGAAGAGCGTCATTTGGTTGAAGTTGGATAGTCATAACCTCAAAGTGGTTAGTGAACTGACTGGGAGAAGTGCTGCCATCAAACAGCAAGATTGTTGGGATTTTATATTTCGTAGGAAATTGGACTTCTTTCCATTCAACTGGGTAAGGTTGCTTGATCCCCAATCTCTGCAAGTTGTCCTTCTCCTTGAAGGCCTCGAATTGAGTGCGCAAGAGCTTGACAGCTTCATTGGCATCTTCCACTGATGTAGAAGGAGCAGGCTGAGTCACAGTGTTAGGAGGAGGAACATCATGATAAGCACTACCCCCAGCACCTGACTGACTGGGTGTAGGTTGGATTTGTACAGGGGGTACTGGAAGAGATGCTACCCACAGCCTTGTATTAACAGGCACCGATGATGCTATGATTTCAGGATTTATAGGAGGTACGGCCGGGGGGACTGTATGCTGGGCCACAATGATGGAATGCATACTTGCGACCATTTTCGCTACGGTCTTCAGCTTGTCTTCTAATGCAGCTATTCTTTGTTCTTGACTAGCTGAACTGGAAGCATCGGGATCTTCATTGACAACATAAGCTGTCACTTCTCTGGGTACAGTGGAGGACACTGTCTGCTCTGAGCTTTCGTTGTATGAATCGTAGTCGGAGAAAGAATCATCTCCTGAGTGAGAAGGAAGGAGACGTTTGAAAGGATCTTGAAGATTCCTTTGACCGATTGTGTCTCGACTTCGGGATCGAGTATGTTGGAATACTCCTTCAGAGGATTCTTGGAGTAAATCCAAATACTGCTGGCTTGTCTTGCGAGGCTTCCTGTGCTTGGAGCACTTTCTACCCCCAGTGTCTCTAGAAGTCATGTTGACGGAAGCGTACAAAACCTTGTCTTCATCTTCCGTCATAGGTTCAGAGTTAGAAAAGTTCAGACGATCGAAGATAGATCGTCTTGTTGTCTGAGAACAACACTTGATGACCACTTCATGATTGCAATGGTGTCCAAGTGGTTGCATTAGGGATGTTGGGATGTTGTCCCATTTTTGCTTGAGGTGTTCTCGAAGATCGGAAACAGCAACAGGACGAGCAAAAGTTCGATGGATGTGTTCTTTGATAACATTCGAAACATGGTTCCGGTTCTTCAAATGTCTTGTTCCCTGAGTGTACAGGAAAGTGCTCATTTCATTGGCATAGGTGTCTGGATTCTTGATCCTGGAAGTTTGCTTCTGATACTGGTTGGTCTTCGGTATTGGCTGTTTACGTTTCACCGAAGTTGGTCTATTGAGATAAGTTCTTAGATCAGCAAACTCACCCAGGGGTTTCTGTCTGAGACACCAGCAATTTTTCTTGTCTTGAACGGGAGATATTGAGGGTTGGAAGATCTTAGAACTCTGCTACCGGAGTAGGCAGAATACCTCTCTGATCAGTACACTTCCCTTTGACAAGGAGAGAAGAAGAATCCTTGTGAGAAAGGGTCCTTGTACTGACTGGTGGCGGAGCATATTCAGATTGATCTGCAACGGTAAAAATCGAGGAAGACTGAGAAAAGTCCAAAGGGCATTTTCCTTTGTTTTGGAAAGAAGGGTTAGCTAGAGAGCGTTTCCCTCTGTTGTCTTCCAAGTCATGGGACGAGGAAGTTTGAGAAAAGACCAAAAGGCATTTTCCTTTATTCTGGAGAGGAGGAGGAATAGCCAAAAGACTACCCCCAGTGGATTGCGCAGGAGCAGCAGAGTGTTGGAGAGGAGCAGAGCTTTTCCCCTTGTTGTGAGAATAGGAGAGATTAGCCAAAGGGCTGTCTCTCCTGGATGGCGCAGACATAGTTTGCGCATGGGTTGATGGCGCATTGGCAGATTGCACAGGAGGAGTTCTGGAAGAAGTTTTTCTGGCGTGAACCACAGTGGTTTGCGCAGTAGGAGCTTTGTTTCCAGAGTGCTTGAGTTGTACTCTGGTTGCTGGAGTAGTGGACTGCGCTGGCAGAGTTGCAGCCAACTGTGCCAGAGGAACAAGAGTCTTGTATTTTGATAGAGCATCATATGATGTAGGTTGTACACTGGCCATATCAGACTGCACATGAGTGGCAGAGGCAGATTGTGCAACAGCAGAGACAACAGACTGTGCAACAGTCTTAGTGGCAGAGACCTTAGACTGCGCAGCAGTCTTAGGGACAGAATCAACAGACTGTGCAGCAGTCTTAGGGACCCACACTGGGCGCACTTTGCTCGTGGCAGAAGTTGTTGTAGTGCGAGGAGTGGTCCTGGAGTTGATCATGGCTTCATAGGCTGTCTGGTTGACCTTTACAACCAGCGTCTTCTGCGTCTTCCCGATAGACGCAACGTCAGATTGAGTTGTCACTTCCTCGTCAGAGGAGAAAGTCGTCCCCAGCAGAGTCGCCATTTTGTTTGCAAAAATAAAGTATGAACTTTATTTCAACAAACTTTGTAAAGAGATTACATAAATTCTGGGAAAGTACAACTGTAGGAATCCAATCTAGAAGACGATTGCTTTATCCCTTGGACGATGTGAACTTTGAAGACGGTAGACTCTGAAATTGAAGGCAAAAGCCTCGAAAGAATGCAGCAGCACTTGGGCAAGAACTCCTGAACTCTCTGATATTTTTGAACTTTTATATCTGATCCCCTGGAATGAAGACTTGAAACTCTATTTATAGAGTTTTGGAAATAACTAACTTTTAGTTATTCTGAATGGCGCAAGTTGGATTGTGCATGCACTGGATTGTGCAGCATTAGACTGCACAGGCAGTTGTCTGATCGTGGGCCAACTATCTTGGACACATGGCATCATTTGATTAAAATGCGCATGATCGTGTACAGACGGTTTCCACGTAGTGAGCAATTGATGGCATGAATGCCACGTGTACATTTGTCCGTTGTCATGATGAAGTGCGCCACATGAATTGTGTTGACTTTGAATTACGCTGGGATGGACCGTGCTGGGCTGGATTGCGCTGCATGTACAGCTGTCCTCGAGCGCTGTGCGGTGCAACAAACGAACAGTCTCCTCGTTCTTTGTGCTGTCAGTTGTCAGAAGATTTGGTTGTGTCAGGTAATGATAACATGGCCACGTCAGCTTGCGCACTTGAGAGTGTACGCAGTCCACTCTGTGCAGTCTGGATGATGCGTAATCTGACTTCTGCGCAATTCATTTGAAAGATATATTTCTTGATTTTCATGATTTTGTTGATGGGTGTAACTTGATTTTTTAGGACCTACATCAGGCTAGCATCGAGATGACCCCGTTCGAGGTACTGTATGGGCGGAGATGTCGCACACTTTTATCTTGGGATGACATTGGCGAGAGGGCTTTGCTTGGGCTAGAGATGGTGGTAGACTCAGCTGAGAAGATCAGGCTGATCAGGGAGCGTCTCAGAGTTGCACAGGATCGACAGAAGTACTGGACAGACAGTAGTAGATGACCACTGGAGTTCGTAGTTGGAGATAGAGTATTCCTGAAGATCTCACCGACCAGAGGGGTCATTCGTTTTGGCAGAGGCGGAAAACTCAGTCCGAGGTATATCGGGCCTTTCGATGTGACGGCACGAATTGGCGAGGTGGCGTATCGACTAGCACTTCCAACTAGCTTGGAGGGAGTGTATAACGTATTTTACGTATCCCAGCTTCGAAGCTACATTCCAGACCCGAGCCATGTAGTGGACTACTCAGAGCTAGAGGTGGGCCCAAGTTTGACCTACGAGGAGCAGCCAGTGGAGATCCTTGATAGTAGGAAGAAGCGCGTACGAAACCAGACTATTCCACTTGTCTGTGTCATGTGAAGACACCATTCTCCGGAAGGGTCCACATGGGAGCGCGAGGACGAGATGCGGAAGCGCTATCCCAGTCTATTTACTTGATTGTACTTTTGAAAATTTTAAATTCAATAAATAGTTTGTGTTTGAGAAATCAAGTGATTTTGTTTTGTATAATTGATTTTTGATGTCCTTCGAATTTCGAGGACGAAATTTTTCAAGGGGGAGAGATTTGTAACTCCACCTTTCTAATAATTGATTTTTTTTATATATGTGGATTAAACCAATTAGAATTCTTTTTTTATATTTTAGTAATTAAATGAAGTTATTAATGTATATAATTATTCTCCTTGTGTTTTAGCCAATGGGCTTCCATCTAATTTAATTATTGATTTAATTTTTCAGCCCACCATTCATCTCTTTTCAGCCCAGCCAACTGAATCATTTTTTTAAGTTTCATTTGAGGAGAGGAGCATGTGCATTGCACAACTCAGTCTCTTCTCTTCTCTAACACTCAACCATGTGGGTTGTTAACTAATTTTGAATCCTAACGGATTTTCTCATCAAGGTAGAGAGCCGGCGAATTTTTGGCACCCAAATGCTGCGTGAGATCCAAGATGATCGACTATAAATCCCTCCTTCTAGGTCAGTAATTGCCTAGGAATCCTAACGAACCAGCCTCTTCCTCATTCTTCTTTCCATTCCATTCTCTCTGGACTCTGCTCTCGACCAGCTATGGCGATGAAGTTCACACCTACGAGGAGGAGCAACACCTATGTAGGCGTTCAAATATAGGTACGGAGTGGTCTTCCTTTGAAGATTGATCCATCCTCATACTGACAAGATCGAGCAGTCGAAGGAGGTGAGGAATCGAACACAATTTTATTGTTTTAGAAATTGTAAAGATTGGGAAGTTATTGATTCGATCTTTTTCCTTATTGAGCTGTTGTCTGTTCTCAATTGTGAGGAGATCATGAACTCCAATTGTTTGTTCATTTTTCCTAACCGGTTGAACCCTGGTAATGTGATCATATTCTCTCAATTTACTTGAATTAATGCTGATTGATCTGGTATTTCAATCTATTCATTCCTGTATTGATCAGATATGAGGTTGTAGATCGGTTTGGAGTTCATCAATTGGACTTGAATGATCGAATTCTTGACCAACCTGATCTTCGAAGTACGAATTGGTGAGTTTCTCTAATTTTCAGTACCTTGAGTTTTGAGTTATGGAGTTCATTCCTTGAAATCAGAGTTTTATTTTTGATTGAGAAGTTCCAGATCTACTCTTCAAACTCTTGAATCTTCCTAAAAATTCCATTTCCTGATTTATTAGAGTTCCTAAATCATTGCTTGAACAATTGTTATAGATCAAATTTTTTAGAAGTGTAAGACATCTGAGAAGGAGAGAGAGCTGTGTCCATTATGTCAGAGTCAAGCTTGATTCATTCTCAGGTAAATTATGTTATCCTTGTTACATAACTATTGTTATGATCTTGTATTCTGAAAATGCTTAGTCCAGGAATTGAAACTCAGTCTGTTGATTTTATCAAGAGGAATTGTTGATTTGGAAAATCTATTATGGATTTAGGTTTCTCAATGTCAATATTATTTCTAAGTTGGTTGTCTAGCACAAGAGTGGTGTTAATCTGAAAGTTCTATTTTAATTAGCTTTTGTTTTACTGCACCTCATAACATTTCATCCATTGCTTCTTTATCATTAAGAGAAATTCTATACGATTTTGGATAGCTATTTTGTTTGGGTGACTCAAGTCCTGATATCTAGGTTCCCTGTAAAACTTGTTAGGAATACATTAGATTGTGGTGAATAAGAGATTGAACCAGTTTAATGAATGGTAGGATTGAACTGTCATATAATTGTATCAAGTACTTAAATTAGGATTGACATATGCAAGTCCTGACGAGGACTGATACAAGTGAGTCTTACAAGTGACTTGATGGCTTTAGTGTAGGGAGTTTGGCCATATATCAATATCTTTCTAGATTATTCATTAGTGTCCCAAAACCTAGAATTTAAGCCTAAGCCCTTATCTTACATTCCCTTCATTAGTAAACCTTCAAGTTGAAGATATTTGATGTGATAACTGAGTGGCTATGCCAATATTTGCTTGAATTGTATTCGGGTATGGCTGCACTCATGATCGCTGATTAATTGCTTCTATAGGATCAGGTAACCTGTAAAGGAAATCTAGGGTTATCTATGAGTAGGATGCAAATTTATAAATTGTCAGTTAAAGAGACAGTTCAATTTTAGGCTGGATTGTAATATCAGTCCATTTTTTTGAACAGAGCTTGTATCAGTGATCCAAGTTTAACACTGATTAGTGAACCTGAGATTTGGAACATTTCTCCAATTGCAGTTGGTTTAAATGATGATTTTGGTACATGGAAGCTTAGAAATGATTGGTACTACCTTGTGTCTTCTTGCAAGTAGTACACTAACTCAGTTCCATATTCCTGAGATAGGGGACCTGAACTGTATTGATTCAGTCCTATGTTAGACTGTTTAGGACTGATCTGCGAGCAGGATTTACAGGACTGAATTAGGACTGTAATATGTTTTGCCTGGGGACTGAGATGTGTCAATTTAATAGAGGATAGGTATTATTAACTGATAACTGGGTTGAATATGGATGGTTTCACTCTTTTGTGATTTATTGGGCTATTTCCTGTTATCAAGAATTGGCTACATGGATTAGTTCACTCTAAGTAAATTCCTTTCGAAGTGTTAGACTTTAAGTTTTATAACGAGTTAAACTTTGATCCATATAGCCATAGAACACTCATGTTTTGTTTAGCTAAACTACTGTTAAGGACTGGTTTCATCAGTAATTATGAAGAATGTTCAGATTTGTTGTTTCAATTTAGATTTGCATTAGACTGAATTGACAATAGGAATGAAGGGTTAGCAGACAAGTCTAACAGTTTGAATAAGGACATCTGAAGTATAGTTGTAACTGATTTTTTGGGAAAACCTCAAGTGGCCATGGGCTCGGGATGAGTAGGTAAGTCCTTCCTGAAACTAAACAATAGGGTGTCAGTCCATTTGTGATTGAACTGGTATCATTGTCCTGAGAAATTGGGAAGGTTCCAACTGAAAGGTGGATGCCTAGGAAAGACTAGATTATTTTATGTCCTGAAATGGAACTAGTAGTTAGGATTAGTTGTAACTAAATCAGTTCAGTCTCATCTTTGAGACTTAACTGAACTGAACCACTGTTCAGTAACTTGGGGTGGATATTAATCATAAACTAAGGGTTGGCTTGTTCAGTCCTACTACTAGAGTTAATTTAATAGGCTATATTTCCCTTTATTGGAATATTGTAGTTAATGAGAACTATAGTACCATTGGATGTTGGCAAATTTAGAGGATCTTGGCATATGAAGTTGAGTGATAATGAAGATTGAAGATTGTTGTCTCACATTTTAGGTTGTATATAGATATTACTTTAGTTGTACAAATGTAGAGATTAATAGGACTTAATAGATTTAGTATAAACTAAAGATTTTGTTAAGTGATTTTCTAGGTTAGAAATAACTACCTTACATTGTTGACTTATCAAACTGTAAATTATAAACAGGAAGATTTCCAGCTTTACTACCCTTTCTCGATCACCCGGAGCAAGGCAAGTATACTCCTCGGACTTGTTCATTTCTCATGTCTTGTATATTCATTCCTGTATCTCCTTGTTGACACGATGTATCACTCTATTGTCTGGTTTCATGTTTCATGGATTACTTGTGTCTGGGAGGGGAAATACTATAGTTGCATGATCAAACCCTGTTACTATTCATGTGAATAGCTTGGATCCCGCATCGTACGTGCACGCGAGACCAAAGCCGTACCATTTCATGTTCATTGCATCTACCCAAGCCGATCACACAATCTAGATGTATTTCAATATTGCACATGTCAGGATTCAGGTTGTATTTCATGA
The DNA here is from genome assembly GCA_029216955.1 of Iris pallida. Taxonomy (NCBI): domain Eukaryota; kingdom Viridiplantae; phylum Streptophyta; class Magnoliopsida; order Asparagales; family Iridaceae; genus Iris; species Iris pallida. Next base: position 2,459,094 of record JANAVB010035619.1, read on the forward strand.
TCAGGTTGTATTTCATGTTCAGGTTGTATTTCATTTTCAGGTTGTACTTCATGTTAAGGTTGTATTTCATGTTCAGGACTCATATCATGTTCCCTGTATTTATTTTTAGTATTTTATGTTCAGTTTCATGTCTTGTTCTCGTTTCTCGTACAATATATATATTTACTGTTTCTTGTTCATACCATGATATTCATGTTCATTTCCTTGGATATACTTAGCTCCGCTCCTGACTAGGATATGTTGCAGGTGAGTTGAGGCTCTGTGTGACACATATTATGGTAGCGAGCCAGCAGATGCAGGAAAGCTAGCTGGGGTTGCTCTTGACTTAGAGGCTGCAGAAGCCTAGAGCTTTACCATAGTAGTTCTATATTTTCCTGTATTGAGACTAGTAGACTTACTTTCATTTGCTGGAATGTAATAAATTCTGAGACATGTACTTCTATTCTGGGATACGTTTATAGATGCTGTATTTTCATACTTGTCTTGAGCTTACTTTGTCGTGTCTAACGATAAAGGCTGGGCGTGTCCGACTCGTGTCCGACTATTCGGGAGCGGGTCGTGACAATTCTATTGGACATGTAAGAACCTATATCCATTTTTTTTCTTTTTCATATAATAAAGAAATTTTACTCTCTCGGGATGGATGGAAAACTCATGTCCAGTAGGGTTGAGTATTTGAGATACGTAGGCATGCAATAATTTATACAAGATTTTTAATTAATCTTTGTATACATTTTGTGGGGTCTTGGCACCCACTGATACACCTGCAATCTCATGAATTGCATCCCTCATGGAAACATTATCAATATCTTTCATATCAAAATCAGGAAATGGATCAAATCTATAAATTCATTGATGACAGCAACATTTATCCTTATCAGTTTCCCTCTCAGAAATACCAATTGTTGATCCTCTTCTTTTTCTTCAATTTCAGCCCTAAGATTTAAGTAAAATTCTCTTACTATTGTTTGGAAGATTTTTCCAAGACATGATTTGTTCAGTTTCTCTAACATATAGAATTTTAATATATCCAGGAAACCTTCGTCTTCGACATCCGCCATCTTAATTGATCTTTCAGGCATAACAACATTTTTTTGAAATATTTATTATAAGTCTTCTTTGATTTAGAGTCTGTAAATTTTTTTTACCTCGTCTCCATCCTGGGACTTATTTGATGATAGCTCTTCATCTTCATCTCCCTCTTCTGATAAGGATTCAGAATCCTCAGAGTATGCTGACGACTCTGTATCCATTGCCACCTTTGCCTTCGCTTTAGTACGCCATCGATCTTTATAAGTTAAGTCTTCGGACTCAGTATTGAACATAGATTTTTTAGCTTTTTTTCGTTCCCTGTGATTTTTTAGCTATTTTTGTAGGTGGCTTGCTTGCCTTGGCTCACAATCATCTAATGCCTTTATCGCTGACGCCTCTGTCGGGGGCGCTGCCGCTGCCACCGCTCCCATTGGCCTTTGTCCGAGCGGCCTTCTCTGTCCTAGCGGTATGTATCTTGGTTGCCGCTGCCCCTGCCCCTTCGGCCTCTGCCATAGTGGCCATAATCTTGGCTTTTGTCGCCCTTGCGGCCTGTAACACATCCCTTTGAGGATTCTTTCCCTTTGGAGACAGTCGTCATTTCATCGACGACATTTTGATAATTTTAAGCAGTCGTTTGGGGAAGAATTTGGGAAAAGAAGTGGAAAATGACGACCGTCTCAAATTCTGAGTCTATAAGAAGGAAAAAAATAGTGGAAGTAGTTTCAAGTACTATATGACCGTGGGAAGTGGAAACCTATAAGTAGTATTGAGTCTCAAATTTTATAAGAGCACCAACCCTTGGGATTCTGAGACCCAAAATTTAAAATCTACGTTCGAAAATTAAATTTATTACTATTATTACTAGTATATATCCACGTGCATCGCACGCATTTTAATTGTCTTTTATTTAACTTAATTTGTATGTACAATTGTTAGCAATCACCCGAATAAAACTCGTATTATATGCAAATTTTTTCGTTTGTTTCTGAAACGTGTAATACTTGCGTAACTTTGACAGGTTCAAATCAGTACATCCCGAATTTTTCCCGTTTGCCCAATTGCTAACAAGGGTATGTACTTGAAAAGAGTAAAAGACAAAACTAATATATTGAAATACTAAAAGCTATATATCGTAACTACCTAACTATCCCTAATAGAATGTATTACTTTTTGTATTGGAATAGACATGCAGGGGTTTTGGAAAATAAAAGTTCTACGGTGAAGCCTAACTTTTGGCATTATATAGTAGAATAGATAAATAAAAAGTTTGATCTTAGCAAGTACCTAACTTTTTCATTTACAATTTTTTTTGTCATTTTCAGTATTATTTTTATACTGGTTATTGTAATTAAAATTGTTAATTCAAAAATAGATAAAATAATAAGTCACAGATAGATTGATTTGATGGCAACAACTTGTCGTTGGCAGCATAATCAATTCTATGATGTAACAAGTCTTGATGGAGATATCATCACAGATAGATGGATTTGATCGTAACAAGATTTGTTAATTCAAAAATAGATAAAATATTTAGTCGCTTGCAGCACAAACCAAATTGACTTAACAAAATATTATATTGTATTGAAATCCCAGCTTCTTCGTCGAAATATTCTTCGGTGAAGGATACAAGAAGAGGAAAAAAAACTAAAAAAACTGGATGAAAAAACAAAAAAAAGAGGTCTATGTTGACCCCTCACTAGCCTCGCGAAGGACCTCCGCAAAGTCCTCCAAGGTGCGCAAACCCGTACGATGGCACATGCGGCATAACCCTTCCCTCTTCTCCAGAGAATTCCGTTCCACCGGAGTGATCTGCAGGTCAAAGTTGGGCGCCGGATGGAGAGGTCGAGCAATGACCTCCAGTGACAACCCGAAAGAGGTCAGAAAGTCCGCAGCCTCGGCCAGCCAGTCATTTTCTCGCACCCTCTTTCGTCCATCATGGGCCGGAGGCGACGCAGAGGGTGCTCATGGCGGAGATGCTAGACGACGACTGGATGAAGTCTCTGACCATGGTTCTCAACCTAAAGATTTTTTTGGAGCCATGTTTAATGTGCAACCTACCCATATGAATGGGGACCCCATATGTATATATATACACGTTTTCCTAACCGACTCTTCTTATTCCAATTGGAAAACATAGGGGTATTCAATGACCTCCAGTGACTCTTCTTATTGTCTGTCTCCGACTAATTTGCCGTGTAATCTAGGGGTAAGCAACATGTTTAATATAATGCAATATTTTAAAAATAAATTCATTTTTAAGATATATACATAAAATGTTATAATAAATCTACATAACACTACAACCAAACTTATTTTAAAAAATTATTATTTACGATACAACCAAACTTATTTGATACCATATTATGTAGTAGACTACTACCATAATTTAAATTAAATGGCCAAAATTATTTATTATTTTATATTTGATATAGTATAAATATTTGATTTATATTTGATACCATATTATGTAGCAGACAACTACCATATTTGATCTAACATAATTTAAATATAATATATAGGGTTTCCTAATATATATACTAAGAATTATACCTAATTTATAATTTTGAGTCCAACCTATGTAAAGATTTAATGTAATGCAAATCAAATTGACAACCTAATCTTATAAAAATTAAGAATTCTAATTATAATTAAATTTAATCTGGTCTAATACATAACCAAATCTCAGTATGATTAATCTAAACTAATTTTGAGTCCTTTTCTTTTGCAGCCTATATGATTAAAACATGCATTAGAATATATTTAAACAATATAAATCTAAAGGAAATAAATTATAGACCAAAACGTTATTCAAGTTCAAATTATCATAAAATTTTGAGTCTAAACTATGTAAAGATTTAGTGAAAGCGAAATCAAACTAACAATCTAATCTATGTAAAGATTTAATGAAAGCCAAATTATCATAGATTTTGAGTCTAATTTATAGAGTGTGCAAACCAAACCAAACCAAACAACCCAACCTAAGTTTTAATAACCTTGTTAAAAATGTGGTCACATTTTTTGATCTTTGAAGGGTGGTGAAGATGAATACGTTTCCTCATATCTCCTCCAGGCCACTTCTTAATTATAGTGAATGGCAGTGGAATTTGCACCGCCAAAATTAATCTTGAAGAAGGTAAAATGTCATCATTGTGTGGGGAAACGTCCAAATCTCTTGGATATGATTACACTGATGTTGTATTAATGTTAAGCACTGATACATTCAGTATCAGGGCTATTTGTACTGCCAAAATTCTTCACTTTGTATTGTACCGGCAAAATTCGATGAAACATGGTCTTGGGTTGTGGGACAGTCAACATCAGTGCTATTTTTCATATTTATATCACATAATCTGGATAAATTTGTAATTTTTCCAATATGAAGGATATCAACACTTTAACATTAATAACCCATTGCACTAATATCATATATATATGAAAAATACAAAGAAATGCATGCATGCATGCTAATGTCAGAAGAACCATTCACCCTAAGACTTATTGATAAGATCTAAATCACTATAAACCTCGTATCCACATTCCCCTGGGATTACATCGTCAAAGGGTCGTTTAAACATTTGTATTAAATCATTAATGTTTCTAAGGTCGTCGTTAAGGTACACGTTGAAGCACCCACGTATGTCGAGCACGCGAAGACCCTTGCAGTTGCATATGATAGATCGCAGCGTTTCTCCGTTGAACATGCCTAAGCCCATCTTGAGGTGCTTGAGATGTGGTATCGAATCGGCCATAGCCTTTCCCTCCGTCTCGTTGAACATGTTCAACACGAATCCATTCCTGACCATGAAATATGGAGGGGGCATGTTCCTCCTCAGCTTGAACAGATGCTGACATTACTTGCCGGCGAAAAATATTTTCGTCGACGTGATATATAGGCAGTAGCTAATATCGAGTTCTTCCAGCAGTGGAAGAAACTCCAAGTGTGTCACAAAAGTTTCATCACTCACGTGGCACTTCGGAATGCGCAACACTCTTAGAAATTTTCTACTATATTATAAAAAGGGAAAAACATCTTAATTCACAACTTTATGCATAGGATCAATAAAAATTTCTAATTAGAAAAATAAAGTATTAGAAGAAGACAAAACAAAATTTTGCACATGCCTATAACAAGCAAAAGAGAAGGCGGCTTCATCGAGCATGTACGAGGAGAATGATCGTAGAATTTTCCTACTGCGAGCCATGAGCTTCTATACGGTCAAACCAATCTCTGCGGTTTGGTGGTCCCTGCGACATCACTGATCCAAGTCTACGTTGGACCAATAGTAGGGACTATTGAGGGCCTTCCACCACGAACGACACACCAAGGCCTCGTTGCGTATGACCTCGTCTACCGGCATCCCTGTCACGACCCACACCAGCTTTTCGGGGTACGATAGCGTACGCAAGCCAGCTACAAATCAAGCAGACTCCAGCCCACTCGAATACATATACGCTGTCCAGAATAGGGTATCTGTCAAATATGGTAAGTTAAAACTATATCTCAATCCACGAAAGTAATATAAAACAAGAATGAACATTATGGTTCATGGTCTGCAGCCTACTAGCACATATGTTCGATTAGACTCCAAAGAAATAACATGAGTTTATAAAAGTAGGCTAACAAGCAGAGTGCAAATAATGGATGCAAAATATCTAACTACGAAAGATACCTGAATCTGAAATAATCAACCACCATCATGATCTGCTAAATAACTCCGTACAATCTGCTACCTGAAGAGATCATCAGATCCTTAGGGGACTAGCAAGATACATAAAATATGCCTATCTAACAGCTTATTTATGCATAAGAAATAAGTAGGAAAGAGACATAAACTGACAAGTAGCTATGAACATGGATATGGGAACAACTATGCATAAATGAACTGCTGGAAGAACATGAACACACGACAGGAAATTAATTGAATACTCAAACCCTCATCCCTAGTGTGGACTTGCAGGTTTGAACAACTACTAATGAATGAACTGCTGAAGAGGAACATGAACTCAAACCCTCGCCCCTAGTGTGGACTTGCAGGTTTGAACAACTACTAACCCTCGTCCCTAGTGTGGACTCGCAGGTTAGCTTCAAGAATCACCCTCGCTCCTAGTGTGGACTCGCAGGTCTGGACAAATAACTACTAACCCTCGACCCTAGTGTGGACTCGCAGGTTAGCTTCAAGAAATCAACCCTCGTCCCTAGTGTGGACTCACAGGTTGAGAAATCAAAAATAAGGTACAACAGTTCAGTTATGACTTACACGTCCTACGACACGATACGACTCACTCAAGGAACATATGAGAACAAATTCGGTATGACTAGAATGTCAAGTCATGAACGATGAAGATAGACGAACAAGACAAATAAATTAATGTACATGGTATGTAGAAAAGCATATAAATCAAAATGAACTAGAGAAACTAAATGATAACATATAAAAAGGAGAAGAACTATAAGCATGTAAATAAACTGTAGAGGAAGGCAATGTATACTTGCCTGAGGTTGCACGTAAAACCAACACTATCCAGTCAATCGACGAGCCACAAAAGTCAAACTCTCATAAAAGTCTCCGGAGGCTGAAACAGATATTACCAACGTATTTAGATTAGTCAAATTATCTAGGATAGTCTGCCCATAAGTTCAATTCTGGATACAGGGACAAAACGATAATTTGGGCCAAAACGATGTCCGTCGTTGAACCCGTTTTGCACCGAAAAATGTGCCAACATCTACGGTCTCTAAAGTCATCAAACTATATGTCTAATGATTTGTTTTGACAATACGAACCCAACCATATATTCAAAGTTGAATTTCGATAGGCCGTGCACAAATTCGCCCATTGGATCTGGTCGCGGGCCCGCTAAAATAGCGTTTCGGTCGACCTTCTCAAAATCGGACCAAACTTGGCATATATGACCAGAAAAATGATACGGTTCTGTTGGAGTAAGTTTCGTCTCAAGACAACGAACATGCTCGAAGTAATTGACTAGTTTGCAAAGAGGTCGATATGGGGTATCTCGACGGATACGCCTCGATTTCGTCGTGACACTCAGCAAAATCGAGTTCCATCGACTCCCACACGTCTACAACATCCTTACACATCTTTTGATGTTCATGGATTGTGACCACGTCGCCCTGTTTGTTGGGACGCACGCCGTATCAGTGAATTTTAAGGATTTTCAAACTGTTTTAGGTAAAGATTTTAAAACAGGTTTATCCTGGTGTGTAATAGATGAAATGAAAGTCCATAAACATCATTTAGAAACCGTATAGGTTGTATTCAACCCTATCCAACTACTTTTCAATAGCCGCAGATGGATCGGCAATTAATCGCCTTCCAAAATAGGGTTTTGGGACAATGTTCATTCTGTTTTTAAACAGTTTTTTATCGAACTTTGATTTGGTTTCTCGGGCAATCTAGACTATGACAATTAAACCTATTTGAAAGAAAATAAAGAGGTATATGTTGCCTACTTACCAGAGCAAGTGGTTCGTGAAACTTCGAAGCGGTGTGGCGGGGAAGTCGTCACAAAGTTGGCCATGTTTCTGTTCGCTGCTGCTGTTACTGCTGGGTACGACTGCTCTGTTCTGCTGTTTTCGTGCACGGGCGACGGTCGGCCAGTGTTGGTGGCGGCACAGCCGGCCAGTGGTGGTGGCAACGCGGCCAGGTAGGAGTTGTATGTGGTGGGGAGAATGTGCGGTTAGGGTTTTTGTCTCCCCTATCGTTCTCTTTTTATATATACTACACGATGTGGGTCAGTTGTTCCTGTATGGGAAAAGACGGGTGGGTATGGCTGGGTTGCTGCTGTTCCCGCAAGGGAACATCATGATTTTTTTTTAATTTCTTTTAATTTCTTTTTTTAACTTTTCTTTTTCTATTTTTTTACTTATTTTCTTTTATATAGACTTCTATATATATATACATATATTTTTCTGTATATGTATATATACTGAAAAATCAAAAAATAAATCATAATAATGTATTTTTTTTCTAGTGTAGGGCTTACACCTAA